>JAPYYS010000045.1:0-141451 GCA_030522525.1 Campopleginae sp. 14b | reverse complement strand
AATTTTTCGGGAGAATTTTTTTCTAGACTTTATTTTTTACAGGGGAGGAAGTTATACTTGCGTGATGCAGTAGCGTCGGTAATTTTGAGAGCAGACCTCCAGTTTTTGTCGGTATAATAAATAAAGGATGCGTCGACTGTCTATTGGCATCTCTGTGACTGACATTCTATTATTACTATTTTAGACGCACGGGTCGTGAGCTCGAAAAAGATCGACGAGAACTCATCAAATTATCTGTCGATATAGACCGAAGTAATAAAACTTTGTCAATAAATTAGCAACACGCCCCATATATTTATGAACATCAAAATCATCTCATCGAGTCTTGTCAAATAAATTGTCGAACTTCAATTATTTCTACTATTTTCAGAACTAAATTTTCTCCGAATTTTTTGTTAATTTCGTGTGGAGCCAAAACCTAATGACTAAAAAACCAAAAACATCAATCACTGCACAGACTATTATTTTTGTAATTATTAGAACGAATAAATAAATTTTTTTAGTGAATATTAAAAATATATAAACGTTTATTTACATTGTAAAGAAATAAACATTTGGCATTGAGGAGTTTTAAAGAATTTGGTGTAATTCAGTGACGAAGAAAATTTCATGAGTATTCTTCGGTTATTGCTCTGCCTATTACCATCCTTCGTATTTCACTAGTCCCTGCTCCGATTTCGTAGAGCTTTGCGTCCCTCAAAAGACGTCCAGTTGGGTAATCGCTGATGTAGCCATTACCACCTTCAGAAAAGAATAAAAAATCGTTTTGATTGATGGTCGATAAAGAAACGAGGGAACGTCATTTTCTGTGTAAATAACTTACCCAAAATTTGTATCGCATCCAAGGCAACTTTCGTTGCAGTCTCTGCACCGTAGAGAATAACTGCGGCACAATCTTTCCGATTTCCGTGTCCGTTGTCACATGCACGTGCTATGGAATATAAGTAACTTCGTGCTGTGCTCAAACTTGTGTACATATCAGCAATCTTTCCCTGCGAATGCCAAATGTTCTCACTTTATTGAGAAGAACCTTAAAGTTGTTGACAATTTATTTTTCCTCTGCAGAGAGCACTCGCGTTATATTTTGACATTAAATTTGATTCGATTTGAATAATTTCAATGCGGCAAATTCATCGGTTTTGAAATTATTTTTCTCCTATTCGATCGGTTCATTTAAAGTGAATTGGAACATTCAATTTTGTCTGTAAAACGATGAACGTTGTTGATTCAAACATCACCTGAATTAGTTGAAATTCCGCTATTCGCTTTTCGAATTGTTTCCTCGTATGAGCGTACTCGAAGGCAACATCGCAGCAAGCCTGCATAATACTACACAAAGAAAAGAAAATGATTGATTCTACATTTTTCAGTATCCGAGAAACACGATAGAAAATCTTGGATATTAATAATTTTACCCGAGCGGACCACCTGCTAATACAAGTCGTTCCAAATCCAAACCACTGAACAGAACGTAAATTCCTTTATTGACTTCTCCGAGCACGTTGCCGACTGCATGAGAAATAAATATTATTCAGGCATTGTTGACTTTTCTAAAAATTTGATCAATGAAAATCGGAGCAATCTGTGAATTTGTTTTTTTTTCTGGGACCAACAGCAACACAGCGATTTGAAAAACGCCCACGGGGTCAGATTGCCACAATATGTGCTTATTGAAATCGAAGGATTAAATTGAATAATTCGTAGGAGTTAACTCACTGGGAACTTTGCAATTTTCAAAAACCAATTCTCCTGTGTTGGATCCGCGCATGCCGAGTTTATCGAGTTTCTGGGCTGTGCTGAAACCTTCCATGTCTTTTTCAACGATAAAGGCAGTGATGCCGTGCTGCGGTTTGGAAGCGTTGGGATCGGTGCGTGCATAAACGACGAGTACATTGGCGTCGGGAGCGTTGGTGATCCAAAATTTATTGCCATTCAAAACGTAGAAATCTCCATGTTTGTCGGCTCGGAGTTTCATCGAGACGACATCGGAGCCAGCACCAGGTTCGGACATCGCCAACGCACCGATGTGTTCCCCGCTGCACAGCTTATTTGGAATAATATGCAGATCTGTTAAAGCGTTGATCCATTTTGTTTAATTGGCCGAGATATACCGGAAGATAGAGAGGCTCTTGAAATGCTCGTTCGAGTCCAAACATATTACATCACCTTTGGCAGATACTTGAGCTTTTGCTCCTCCGATCCATTTCTGTGAATCTGATTCAAACATAAATTCGAGTGGGCACCATAACTCAAGCCTATCGCTGCCGAAACACGACTGAGTTCTTCCATGACTATGACGTGGTCCAAGTACGAGCCACCGGTGCCGCCGTAATCGACTTTTGCTGTGATTCCCAGCAGGCCCAAGTCCCCCAATTGCCTCCAGAATTTCTAGCAAACACGCAGTGAAACATCACGAGAATAATTCTTTTTTTTTCTTCATCAAATTTCAATTATTTTTTCGCTCCCATTCAGTTTTTCACACTGTCGTAGGTTTGTTATTCGCCTATTTCGTCATTGGATACGTTGTCCGCTGCTGTGCGACATTTATTTCTCGCGAGCAATCACAAATCGTTCATTAACCGGGTCATGCACCTTGTGCAAATGAGTTTTGGCTTGCGCCAAGCACGTTGCGTCGTCCGATGTACAGATATCGATCCAATACGAGCGTTTTGTAAAACATATTGGTAACTCACCCGTAGGTCGTCGAACCCATTCTTCTTGTCGATCTCAGCGGCCTTCGGCGCTAGTTCCTTCTGAGCAAAATTGAACACCAAAGAACGAAGCTGCGGAAAGAAAAAAATCGTGCACGAAAATTACCTGAAATCTATACGAGAAAGATACGAATTTTTACAAGAATCACGATGCGGATGAATCCGCAGACAATGGACTAAAACAAAGACCGCATCTGCTTGGTTAATCAAATCGATTTTTATTTTCACTATTTCGACGAAACATCTGCAAAATATGCGGCTGAGACTTTGGCCCGTCGCTTAGAGTTGAAAAGCACGTCGATTCAGATTTCTCGTCAATTCGCACGATTGAAATTCACGCGTTGAAGACAAAAGTCTCTTAAATCCGTTATAAATCATAAATAAGAGAAAAAAAAATCATTCAGTGAAGTACGATCTGCGGAACTTTATTGTTTTCTGTGAATTTGAATTTTTTTTCTATTGCAATTGTAACTGGAAGCAAAGTTTTGTTTCTCGAATGGGAGTTCTATTTTTTTCATACATTACTCATCCCGAAAAAGGCCAATGTCATTAGAAAACAAAGAACAAATTTATCCACGATACCGAAACTAAATTAACGCGTGGAGACGGGGTATTTATTCAACGATTTTCTGTGGTGGAGCAATCATTCGATTATTTTTCGGTGCTACTGTAACCGGAAAACCGTGTCAAAAACAGCTGTAACAAATCCGATGTTTTCAGACATTTGCTGAATCACCGAATACTAAAGTAAAACAAAATTTCAATGAGAAAACATATTCGGAAGTTTCCTCAAAAGAGTTGATATTCGCGAGGCTAAATATATACGGGGTTCGGTTCCCAAGTCTCAAAAACTATCGAAATGCATGAAAAAAAAAAAAACAGGAAATACCGCAGCGGTTCGATGCCAAATATTCCAAACGGATGGGGACCGACAACATAAAACACAAGAAAAATTGCAGTGCTCTCGCACTTGTAGGTACTGTTTGATGCGATATTTTTCAGATTGTTATCATTATAATTTATTTTGGTTATTAGACAGAACATAGCCATATTTGTCGAGTTGAACTTGTATACGTTGTCATTGAAGAGCTGCTTGAATCGGACGGATGTGATGAAAGCGACGTTGATACCGATCAAAGTTCGTCGACGTATTTACTTCGCCGTGCACGCACACATCGACGTGCATTCGTCAATACTACACGTGGATAACCAGATATGATGATAGAATACAAACAAAGGATTCCGCGGCACAAATCCAAGGATACTAAATGTTTTTTTGTCATTCAGCGCTTTGAACGTCCGGAACGTCCCGAATACGTTCGAGGAGAACGTATGCGCTTTAGAACTGTATTCAGTGTATTTGTGATGCCACTAACCTCCTTCTGTTGCTCGTTGAGGCCGGAGATGTTTTCATCGATAGGATAATACTGTGACAAAGTCCTTGTGCTGTACTTGAAGCCGTTATTTCTAAGGAGACTGAAAAGTCTCGGAACAATACGAATCGTGGTAAAACTCATGATGTGTAATAATTAGAAAAATAAAAAATGAATACGCGGTATACGGAATCATAAAAAACGAATACGTGTTCGAAGCTTTTCTCGAGTCTACCATATGGGGTCATGCCCCAAAATACGACTCGTTATCATCGCCTCTAGAGCATCATTCTTGGCCCCTACGATTTTTTTCGACCAATCGCCGCACGTAACATTGCTGATAAGAATAATTCCACAGTCGTTTGCTACAAACAGATCATCCTGGATTCTAAATGTTGGAACTTTACCGACTGAGAAACGATACGTCATATCTCAGTTGTTGGTTCCAAAGAAATTCTTTCGTTATTTTCCTTTCTGAACCACATTAATGACATATTTTTTGATCTGTTGATATTCCTTGTTATATCCATTTCTGGGCTCCGGAAATGCATCCGAGATATGCGGTATATCAACATTCGGAGATTTTTTTGGGACATTAAATAAATGGTCCATAAGTTTGGAAATTCAAGCAATTACTCTGACAGCAAGCTCGGCAAAAAAGCACTTGCGAACATCCCAATAAGTTCACGTCGAATTCAATCATACAACTTAAAGAATCTCAAGCTTTCAATAAAAACGCTGATCTAGAACTTGCGCTCGTTAAAATTGTCAACGGAAATTCGCTCCCGTTTCAAATAAATTGCGAAAACACATTGTTTTCGAACACTCGGACTTTTCTTCTGTTCTTAAAATCCTTACAAAATGGATTTTTTCAGGAAAAACTTTTTCTTTGCCCTTCCAAACGATGAAAAAATGCCGATTGATCGATTTCGCTACGGAATTCTGCGGTAGCATCGCTGAACGAGGATTCGGGAGTCAGAGTCGTCAAAAAATGTTGGTTCTGGTAAATTTGCAATTTTAGCGAGGATTTTTATGCCAAATCTTCTTTATTATGAAACATTCTTGAATTGACAGCAATTCTGTACGATTTAATATAAATAACCTAGACTAGGGTTCGTTTTGAACTTATAATTAATAGAGCTTGTACCTTTTTGTCTAGCGATTGTACTTATGGCTGAGAATGAATACGATGAAACTCGTTATTGGATCGATGATCCAATCAGAAGTTTATTTAAAGTTTGTGAAAATATTTAATCTCATTGCATTCTCCAATATTGAATAGAGACTAAGGTCTCCTGAAATTTTTTCTCCTCCAGATCCTGGATATTTCGTTGTTGACATGTGTTTGCTTATCTCTTTCTACCTTTAACTTTTATTTTCACAAAATGCTTCTCCACCGCTGAAATGGAACGAGTCATGATAATTAAGGATTTCGAAAGTGAGTAAAAAACAATAGAATCAGTTTTTGAAAAATCGAACAGACCTGCTCTTTCTTGCAGTAGTTCTTTGCGTCGAGATTGTAGCTCAGGCGATAGATTTTCAACCATTTGTTCGATAAAATTGTCCAAAACGATCGACCGATTGACCGAAATTATTCCAGCCCTGCACACAGGACAATCTCGTTTTTTCTTCATCCACGTTACGATGCAATGATGACAAAACGAGTGCGTACAATTCAAGGTCACTGCTTTGACGAAGATTTCGGAGCAGATACTGCATGTCAATTGCTCGTCCATAATGTTACCAACTTTACTGATGACCCCGTTGTCACGACTGTTCGAAGATCGCGGACTGTCCACCGTCAAGTCTATCGTCTCTAAAACTTCCATTTGTCCGGTTGTCCCATCGTCCAATAACTGTACAAGGACACATTCTGGACCTCCTGTACTCGATAAATCTATATTCGCAACTGAACAGAACAAATGCTTTATTAAATTACGCTAAAAAAATTGAAGGAATCGTAAAAACAGATTTTTCAATAGATTTACAAAATAATGAATTTACGGATCATTGCAAAAATGTAAATCAAGACATTGTGAAACGTTAATTCAAGAAATTCTAACGATTTTCATAGAGATTCAGTGGAAAAAAAAATAATTTTGTTAAAAATGTGTGTAAACGTCAAGTTAATTTAATTGACGTGAAGAAAAAGTACCATTTTCAGCAGTAGACTGAAGTTGTTCGGTCAACGCAGCTTGTTCCTTCAGAGCATCTTCGGTTTCCTTTAATTTTTGTTCCAACTGAGTTTTCTCATTCAAAAGTCGTTCCTGAGCAGTTTTCTCTTGCTTGACCAAGTTTTCCATAACGACGGCCCATTCGGCTTGCTGTTGTTCCCGCCACTTGTCCATTTGTTCTCTCATACTTTTTTCAATTTGTTCTTTCTCTTGTTTGCTCGTGTCAAGAGCAGTTTGCCATTTGTTCCTTTCCTCGTTGAGGCGGTCTTCGAATTTTTGTCGTTCCGTTTCCAGCGTCATCAGCAAATCGTTGTAAGAGATTTGTAGTTGTAATTCTGCCTCGCTACCAGTTTTTATCTGATTCTGCAAATCCAGTATCTTATTATTGAGATCTTGAGTTTTGTCTTGCGCCAATTCTTGATTTTTCAACAGCTCATCCAGTTTTGCTCTGAGCTCAATCTGCTCGTTCTGCTTCATTTGCAGCCTTTCCTCCAATTCTTTCCTCTTCGTCTCTTGAGTCTGGGCAAAAGTTTTTTGCTGCGTCAGGACAGTCTCCATAAGACATCGATCAAGCTTTTGTCTTTTACTGCTATTATGACATTTTTGATGCAATTGAAAGACATATTTGAATTCTTCTGAGGCGCTGAATTGTATTATGTCACCAGGACACAGTTTCTTTGGTACGTCGAAATCCAAAGGTTGCTTGTTCACTAGTGTGATCGTAGAACTCAAATGCGTCAATGTCCAATCACCATCTTCGTCACATTTAACAACAGCGTGATTGCGAGATATGAGAACATGGGCAATTATCTCGTCGCTGTTTCTCGCTCGTCCAATTTTGAACTAGAAATGGGAATTGAGTTGTAATTTCGTTTTAACAAAGTTTCACCAATAAAACTTTGCAATGGTAAAGCATCATTTTTATATCTTTAAAAGCGTGTTTCACACCGAAAATTTTTTTGTCGAGGACCAAATACGAAGGGACAATTGTTCTTGGAACGAAAAAAAATAATTGCGTGTCTTGCAAGTAGGTGTCTTGTAAATTCGAAGAGACGTTTTTTAATGTAAGGTGAAACTTTCTTACGAACCTCGCTTTTGTCGACATGTATATCGAGAAATGGTGAATTTTGTTTGTCCAATTTGACCAGCACAGGCTCTTGATCATCATTGATTGGACGCTTAAGAGTTTCCATTGTGTATAAGGATTTGATGGTTTATTAAAATTCACTGCTCAACTCGTAGTTAACCTAACATTCGGTCCAAGTGCCTAACACATGAGGATTTGTTTTTTCTGATTCTAGCCAAGCTTCCCCAGAACGCATGTCAACGTTTGTCACTAATAAAAATAAGGAAACGGACAAACAATTACATTATGTGGTCATCGTTTGATTTTGTTCAATTGTCAGTAAACGAATCTCTGTATTATGATTGCTAGCGCGTCAGAGACAACGGAGTTGTTTGGCTCCATTCATTTCCCAAACAAATTCAAAAATTACAACTAGTGACATCTGTTACACAACGAAACAACCTGCCTTGTTATGTTATCAGAAGAGCTGAAAGCTATGAAAAATATGCGTTTTTTACTATTGTTATTATTTCGTATTAATATTTCCATGCGAACAAAACTTTAGAGGACTTCAGAGGAAACTGACGTTTGTTGATATTCGGTAGCGTCTGAGAAAGATTAATTTTGCCATACTCCTTCACGCGAAATGAAAAATAGTGTTTTTTTCATCACATCCGGTCTTGTGGAACGGCGAATGAGTACTCTGACGCTCTGACGTGAAAGCTCCGCACCAACCTAAAACAGAATTCCCGCTTTTTTAACGTCCACCTCGATAATTGGGCGCCGTGCTGAAACTCGGAGGAGAGCACATGCAACTTGAGTGCCTCAAAGCAAACGAAGGAAAGATAACTTATCTAATTCAGCGAATGGCTCGAATTTACGCAGTTTTTCCCCAATAACTTTATGTTGTGTTTCCTTAATACGAACCATTTCAAGAACGGAAATTATATTGCGTCTAACGCACCTATAAACCAACGAATATATACGTAGTTTAAACACAAGCGAGCACGCTTTCTGACAAACTACAGCAAGCCTTTTCCTAAATAATACGTAGGAAAGTTAAAAATACTAATTCTCTTCCATCCAGGGCGATTCGTGAGTCTCAAACATCGC
The DNA here is from genome assembly GCA_030522525.1 of Campopleginae sp. 14b. NCBI lineage: Eukaryota > Metazoa > Arthropoda > Insecta > Hymenoptera > Ichneumonidae > Campopleginae sp. 14b. The sequence goes on along the minus strand of JAPYYS010000045.1, from coordinate 133,014 downwards.
GCTCATGTTTAGTTCTATGGGTTTCAAAAAATTTGCAGCAGATGATCCGCTTTTCGTTTCAGACACTCTTACAATTCCGAAATTCCGCTGCGTTGTCGCGAGAGTTCGAGCGATTGAAAGAAAGCATTTGAAGGACAAGGTATTATTTCAAGGCTAATAAATAAAGATTTCGACCGACATTTCTGTATGCACGTTTTCCTGTCAATGTAGCCAGCAATTTAATTAATGAAATGAATGCTTTAAAATGTATTTTTCAGATTTACCGTTGTGAATGCCGACGGAATCTAAGCGGCAACAATGTCTCAAGAGTTGCTAGCCAAGTATGAGTATGAAATGGGTCCTCGAACGAAGTATTCCACGGAATATACATGGACGTTGAACGATTGGTCTCTGCTTTATGGTCCAAGTTATTCAAAAGGGGTCACCTCTTCGGAGTTCAATCTCAATGGTACGATTGGCACTACCTGCAAACTTTCCATATCCCCCCTAAATTCGACGAGGGGTTTGACGGTACAATTCTCAGATACTCAGGCGATTAAGGCAATGAAAATAAGTTATCATACTGGTAATTCTTGGTCTCCACCGAATTTCTATTACCAGCCAATCTCAAAAAGTCATTCATATAACACAAACAGCTCGCTGGTCAGGGACTGTCCAGATCACACCTTGAAAATTGGTACAACTAACGCACTTGTTATAGTTATTAAGATAACTATTATTGTATCTGACGCTTTCGACGCTCTAAGCTCCACAGTATTGCCATCGCAGGTGGCGAATAATAAGATTAAGATCTCCGATACGGATGTCGAGGCATTTGAACAGTTCCTCCACTATCTTTATGGTGGGAAAATGACTGGGTTGCAGGAGATGGTTGAAGAAATGATTCTGATTGCTGATTTCTATAATGTTTCTGATCTGAAAATCAAGTGTGAAAATGTCATGTTGAATTCTCTCTCCAAAAGCTCAGCTGTTAGATATCTTATCCATGCGGATAAGCTCAACTGTAATGCATTGAAAAAAGCAGCTCTTCACTTGATTCGAAATAGCACTACGATTTTTGAAGGTGTACTTTTAAAAGAAGACACTGCAACAATGACGTGCTTAAAAGAGATTTTGTCCACAAATCGACCAGCAACACACACCGAATCGATTGCAAGCCATTTCTCTCCGGCGCCACCAAAGTTCAAAATTTGATTATTCACTACGTTCCGAAAAAATGGCAGATTGTTTTTTTTTTCATAAATAATGCATTTGCAAAAAAAATGTTTTTTTGCATTTTTGAACAAGGTATTTGGGGCAGACTTCGGAAACGTTTCCTGTTATTGAAAAACTTTACATACTTTTTTATAATTATTTAAGCCGACAAGTGGATTTCCGATAAGTTTTCAGACGTGAGCATCTCATATAACTTCTACTCAGTACTAAAATGTAGTGTGTAGTTCACTTTATTGAGTCTTGAGAATAAGAATACATACATATTTTGTATCGAGTTATAAAAAAAAAAAGAATAAAGTTTTTTCTTAGACTGTTGTACTGGAGTGTTTTTCATTAATGCGCAGATCATAGTCCAAAATTCATTTTCTCAATATCTGGATTATACGAGACGAATCATTTGAACGAGATACGCCCACACCCTTCGAAAGTGTATCCAGCGACATCTGTATTTGCGTGTGGTAAAAAGAAGTTGTTTGAGAGGTCGCCACGTGATTGTCGATCGTGAATAACGTGAAACCGGAGCTATACTCGTTCCATTGAACAAATTCTCTGTAATTTTTTCCTCCCGAGAACCCCACGCGTCGAGAGTAGTAACAATATTTTTTTTTGTCTACGGTACGTGCAGTTAAGCTGTCACTATCGTAGATAATATAAATAACTGTTGGTGTACGGATTGGTCTCTATCCCGAAGTACAAGACCGCTCAGTGGAAGTTTAATAAAAATGTAAAGAAAAATAATAAACTAAAGTGTTTCAGTCTGTCTGAAAATTCTATAACTAACTTCATGAAGTTCTCGACAAAGTTTTGGTAGTAATAGATATATCAGTTTTTTTTTTCTTGATCGCGCGTGTGCACGGAATAAAAGGAATGAGTAGTGAGAGGGAATGTATGGGTTGAAACGTGAACCTAAGATGTCATCGTGATGTCCACATCGAATAGAACTACCGTTATATCCCGTTAACCATTTTACATGCACTACATGTATCCATGTTCCATACACACAAGTCGAAGCGTCAATTAGCCTACAACATCCTATTACAATAATGCCAGGGTAAGCAACAATAAAACGACGCAAAAAAAGAACAAATCTCTAGCTCTGTCGAAAGTGTTACTGTGTTTAGTTGCTCGTTGTTCCTGCCGAGTTGCATATATCGTTATAGTGCTACGCTACAATAATAGGTGATCCATCCGTTGTTTCGTGTATTTTTTCATGTGTCAACAATCCTCGTCGATCTTTTATCTTCACTGAAATCTTGCAGTTTCATTGTTTAATCGAAAAATCATAATGACCATTAAAATAGTCACAAAAAAACCTCAAGCTCAATTATTTCGGAGTGTCTTCGGAGTTTATTCGCAACTGTAAAGTACGAATCTGTCACGTTAAATAAATTTTGGAGGTGGCAATAAATGCACTCATCGAAGATTGCTAAAAATCGTTAAATGGACCTGGAATGTCGATTTATTCTCGGATAACTTTACATGAGAATAACCACATCACCCAGACCTGAAAGGTTAACCTGCCGATCTTTGCTCGTTACTTCTGAGGTTTTTTTTAAGGCTGTGGCTACTCGTCCGAATATTTCGTATACCAAAAGCATGTCTGGACGAATAAGTAACCCTTACTCATCCAGGTAAAGCGGGAAATCGTTGGATAAAGCGTTTCCGGACGAATATTATTCGTCCGGCTACCTGGACGGCTAGCCACTGCGTTTTTATCAATACAGCTTCGTAAAAATTGAGGAATAATTGAAACTGCATAAAAAATTTTGAAACCAATATTCATTATCACATTTCCCATACATGTTGTAATGAAATTGAACAATAATAAAACGAATCTATTGAAAGGAACTAAATTTGAATTGCAAATAAATTTCATTCTTTAAGTATGGACACTGCAAAATCATAAAATACGCAGATGACTCGACGTCACGTATTTCAGCTGAGCATTGCTATTGATTTATTACCCTTTACTACAGAATTTACTGAGCAAATATTTTCAAGGTTCTGAGTGATTTTGAAGGTGTCGCCTGACAGAAGTTTGAGAAAATAATGACAACATCAAATACACATGATTTTTCGAAATTTTGCTGTTATTCCAGATGTCAAATTATAGTAGAAACGTACATACCCAAAGACAGGCGGTGATAGATTATGATCGTCAATTCCAAGAGGATCTTGAAAGAGCCCAAGCCCTTAGCTTGGAGAGTCTTGCCCTAGAGAAATTCAAATTGCAAAAACAGCAGCTGGAGTATAGCAATCATGTGCGAGTTCCGCCGTCGCAAGAACCGCAAGATACAAATCCTTGCAGTAGCAATGTTTCGGAAACGGACTGCACTGCACAGACCAGCGATAAGTATGTGGCATTTAAATATTTTTCTCCATCTATCGTTTTTATCAATTCATTTTCATTTTATTGTTTGTAAAAGATTTCAGCTGCGCAGTCGTCCAAGGCCCGGGGGAAGTCAGCTAAAAAATACAGCTATCATCGCTCCTCCACCGCCGATACCTTGTAGACGAAATTCCACAACCTCCGGTGGCCCCAACGTCTCTGGGACGGATCTGATCAATTTCACCAGCCCTATCAAACAAGATAATCATTTAGATGAATATTGTACCGCCACACCGCCACCACCACCGCCGTAATAATTTTTCGTTTCTACTACTACATCAATTTTGACCTTTTGCCTTTATCATCCCAATTTATTGGCAACAAAGGATGATTTATTCAAAACAAACTCAATTGTTCATGAAAACAATACTTTAGTGCACGAAATCGTTCGAAATAGTTTGCGTAACGAAAAAAATTGATACCAAGTGGAGTTTACGAAACTTTTAAATTCATCAATTAGACGAATTTCGATATCGCTTATTTTCCTTTGTGTAATATTGACGCAAATTTGCTTATTTGGTAGAAATCAATATTTTTTTGAATCTTTCTGAGGGCTCGAAATAAATCTGCACAAATTTTGCATCAACGTTTCATGGCAGAGTGCATTTTCTACAAAAAAAGATTTTATTTTGAATGGAAACATTAAAAATCGGATTATCGAGACTGGAACTGTAAACTCACAGGAAAGCACCTCTAGAGCCTAAGTGGGAATCTCATCCAGCATTGCCAAGGAGATCATCGAGAGTACTACGAAGCAACAGTTCCGCTGCTGCCTACCAATCGCGTGATTTTAGGTATCATTCGTTATCGCCAGGACCCCGAGCATCGACAGCGCCATGTACACCTGGGACTCCAGGAATAAGTCCCGTAATGTCAAGGGCAAGCAGTGTAAGCAGCAACGTACCCGACGGAATCCCGCAGGCACGTCTGTTTCTTTCTCCTCTACAACATTCTACCTCACAATCTTTTTTAACGATACTAATTTTTCTGTTTTCCGTTTTCCTTCTCAGTTACTAATACCTATTGAATTTTAACACGCTCTTTACCTTCCAGCCGGCCTGGAATATCTTTACTTTTAGACAGTATTTCTTCACCCAGGTACCTTGATAGAAAAAAACAACAAAGAACCGAAATCGATCACTCATTTGTCAAGACTTGGAAGATATGACCGTAAAGGAACTGCTATTTCTTGACATTCGCTTCAAGGACATTTTTAGAACATAGCGATACGAAAAAACAAAAATTATGCATAATTACTGGGTAAAATCGGTGGGAAAATCAAACAGCAAGGCCATGAATTCTATTTGGGGGTTAAATTCGATTTTATCAAAGTCAGAATTCCATTGAAAAAATGATTTTCTTGAAAATCTTCAGATCAGCAAATCCACGGGTCTGAATTCGATGATTTTTGAAATATTATTTCATTCCACTGGCAGAATAATTGGTCTTACTTCCCTAGTCTATGCTCATCTTCTGCATCCTTTCGAAATCTTGAGCATAAAAGTAGCTGTTGTAATTCCCCGTGCTGTCTTGTTCAATGCATGAAAGATCATACGCTTTGAGAGCGTGAAAGTAAACAAAATCGATTAGTTTAATAAAAATGCGACGATAAATTCGGTAAAGTCTTTCTTTGTGAACGTGAGCAAAGAATTGTTGAAGAAGGTGGAGGGGGATGGCAACGTTTAATCGAATTTTCATCGTCATTCATATTCGTAGGTAAACATGCTTGTGTTTAGGCACTCGATGCTCACTATCAACCATTAGACGACCATTCCCACAACACACCCTCGCTCGAGACCACGCTTGTGATGCTCGTGGATGGTTTTTTTTATAACTCGTTTTTTTTTGTCGTTACAGATACCACCGCTGCCGTTGAATTATAGGCCAGGCGTGAATGCCCCTGTGCCAGGCGTCAACCCCGCGAAGCCCGTCTACGCGATAGACGACGGGCAACTGAATGTTTTAAAAGTTATAGAGAAGAAGCCAAATAGTAATCTTATAGATCTGAGTATTTTCGAAAATATCGAAGATAAAACGAATGTAAGGGTGAGCGTTTTAGAAGCGTTCGACCCTCTGCTCGTCAAGACTGAAGATATTAGCAGCAATCTGATGGAATCGAAAGAGGGTAATATCTCGTCAGACTACAATGAACAAAACTCTTTTTTTCGTTGTCAAAAATATTATTTTCTGTGCTGCCTTATCTTATCGCGATATATATATATATATATTTGACGTTGAAATTGATTGCTTTCTACCAATTGCGTAATTCCTTATCTTACAGATACCGAATCCCAGGTTAGCGGATCCGTCTATGATCCATTTGACCCATTCGATTACATGTATAGCACAAATGAGAGCGTTAACTCTGATCCGGTCTACGTCGCGGTCGAGAAAACGGCCAAATCACCGGCCGTTTCACCCGCCGCCCCACCCCCACTGCCACCGAGAAATTCATCAGCCTGGAACACCATAGAAAGGCGGAGAACGTCCCTCGATCGACGTGTAAGTCACAAACGCAGAGGCTTGTTAAAGTAACCAGATAATCATCAGCAAACTCTTGTCAAATCCTTCAATTTCGAAATCCATTTCACAGTTGAAATGAATTTGAAAAAAAACCATGGAACTCTTTTTCACTAAAATTGAACATTTCTATTCATTCGTCATTGGACCCCATAAAAATATTTTTCGCACTCCAACATTTATTTCTCTATTAAAATTTCTTCCTTTTTCAGCAAAAAAGACAAACTCGCCTTTACGAAAATGTGACAGTAGTCAAAGCTCGTGCTTCGTTGCACGATTGTGATCTCAAAGCGTTTCACAAAATGATAGTGTCTGTTCGAGGTAGGAACTCGATATTCACTCAAAAAACTAACAGAACAAAATTGAACAATTTCGGATTATAATTGAAACTTTGCTCGTAGGTGAATATCCATTCAACGATACGACTACAAATATCGGTCATATAATTAGTCCTATGATGGAAAGTTTGTATCCTGATGGCACTAGCATCAAATTGGTCGTTTACCCCCAGCTCCCGGCGAATAGTGAACCAGCTCCGTCGATAACTTTCACCTGCGATGGTGAGTCTCGTCTCGCTTGTTTTCCTAGCACAGTCGACCAAATAATGGAGTTCAACGGATTTTTGTTGTCTTACAGTAAATTGCAGCGTAGAACATGTCATCCTGAACGTTGCCTGTTCCCTGGAGGACGAAGACACAGTCAACGTCGGAAAATATTGTCTTAGAGTTTGGGGACTGGCAGAATATCTTGCACCAAACACGACTCTTGCCCAATACGAATACATACATCAGTGTATCAAATTGGAGAAGGATATTGAGCTTGCTATTATGACGAAAGCACAAATGAAACGATCCATAGCGAGAACTGTAAAAAATTATTTTTATTTAAATTCTTCACCGGTCGTTCAACGCATTTTTACACATGTGAACATTTTTTTTTCTTCTTCCCAAACAGGTTCAAGATGATAATCGCGATCAGTCTATCACATTAGAAGAAATCTTGCCGAACGAACCTCGACAGCCAATTTCATACGACGCGTTACTTATTTTGCTCGGTAAGTGCTAAGCCACGATTTCTTCGATTTCCAAGTCGTTATTTTGTTCCTAAATATTCATCATTAATGCACAAGCAAAAGTTCCCATAATAATATTTACGTTGTCGCGGATTCACGCGATCAGAACGCGTTGAATTCATTTCTTGTTGTTCCATAGATTTTTGGAATTTAGTGTCAAACGAAATTAATCGCTTTTGTCATAATTCTCTGGAATAATAATTGTTATTCTCTGTTTTTGACGCGTTGATCGTACAATTTATAGAAACCGTCGAGAAAGAGATGGAACGTGTCGAATCAGCCGCTTTACAATTGGCAACAACGAATCACAGTGCTAGTCTCTTACCTCAATTGCAACCCCGTGGTGTTGTGCAAGCGGTTAAGGCTGTTTGCGCATTAATGGGAAACATTGAGACTTACGAAATAACCGAAGCCGTTGACAATTTCGTGAATGCGTGTTGTCAATTTTTGCCCCAAGTACACACGACCCACATAGAGTGCAAAAAGCCTGAAGTCTTGCACGAGGACGGTGATTATTCGGTTGTTACTCTGAGAACAAAGTTCCCCGATGTCATTGCATCGCATTGTCACAAAATTCGTGACGCTGTTCAAGATCTCGTGGAAACTTATTGTCACGCTTTCCGAGTCGACTTTCAATTGAATACCCGCGGTGAATTTCCAACTAGTAAGTGAAACGAAAGAAAAATCAATTCCTACATTTTGTTCGGATTTTTCACAATTTTTTTGGCTTTAGATACAATGGTCTCGTCCGAAGTATTGGATACCGTTCTCGTAAGAGTTGGCGCTTTACATCGACTTCCCACTACATGGAAACACGATGATTATATCGTCGCTGCTCAAATATTTCACGGTACCAGACCCGTGGGGAATCCCGTACTATCGGATCCTATGACCGTCAGCTCCAACTTTTATCCACGGATATTATTCAATACTTGGTAAGTTCGAGGGCGAACAATATTAATATATTCATGTTGTTCCTTGTGACTGGCAAAAAATATACGAAATGGCGTATTCCTCAATTTGCTGCAATAAAAAAGTGGAAAGATTCATAAACGAATCTGCGTATCAAAAAAAATCTTGCCATGAAAAATTAGTGTGAAACTTGACGGTTTCAGGTTGGAGTTTCGTGGTGTGAGCGTTTGTCAGGTACCCCGAGAAGCGAGATTAGTTTTGGTCGTTTATGGACGAACTTTGCAGCCGTCCGAGCACGAAGCAAACTCGTCGAGTGAAAGTTCCATGCAAAAGGAGGAGCTGGGTTGGGGAGCCATCCAATTTTTTGATTACGATGGGTGAGTATCCCCGCAAGCGCATTTATCCGTAAATTTTTAATTTTTTTATCTGCGCTCGCTCACACAAGCTAATCAAAATTACAGAGTGATGAGCCAAGGCAGTTTTTTCCTGTCCCTTTGGCCGGCGATAGCCGACAAGAGGCTAGGCCCAGCTCCGGCTCCTGGCATTCATCCCCGCGGTGACATAAATCCCATAATCGGAATCGAATTGCCCGATTACGGCGGTAAAGTTTTATTCCCAAAAGAGTTACAAGACCACGACGTCGAGTCGTTGGACATCAATTCACTCGATCAAAATACAAAAGAATTGCTGATAGACATCACCCAGCAGGATACATTCTCAAGACCACCGATCGACGAGCGAGAAATACTCTGGGAAAAACGACACTATTTACACGACAGACCCGAAGCCCTTCCGAAAGTATTACTGGCTGCCCACAGTTGGGACTGGGCATGCTTACCGGATCTTCATGCCTCTCTAAGGATATGGAGTCCCTTGCCGCCGGTTCAGGCTTTACAACTATTACTGCCTTGGTATGTTTTGGAATATTTTGAAGAAAATATTATTTTATATTATATTATTCAATATTTTTCAAAACAACTAACTTGCTCGTGACAACGGGCGATTTATTTTCATTTCTCGTATCTTTGCAATGAGAATTGAGGCTGAGCAACCGTTGCCAATCAAGTTGTTGCATATTTAGACAAATTACTTGTATTTTTAGTTTCCCTGACCTCAAAGTCCGAGAAATGGCGGTAGGATGTATTCATGAGTTGAACAACGACGAGCTAGTCGACTACTTGCCACAACTCCTTCAAGCTTTGAAACACGAGACGTACGAAGCATCACCATTGGCGAGATTTCTACTGGAGCGGGCTTTAGTCTCGCCGAGGGTCGCTCATCATATTTATTGGCTGCTGACGCAGGCGTTACCGGGACCCAGTCCCCAGGTACAGGTCGGGTGCTCATTCACAAGAATTTCAAGACTAATTTTTTTTCTGTCCTATTCATGCCATGGGGGATAACCACACGTTCCGTTCTATTCCATTCGTCATTTAAAAAACAAAAACGACTTTTCGAGTATGACTCATTTTGGTCCCGTTTTCGAATGTAGAATTCACCGGAAAGTTCGCCGGAGGATGAAAAGAGCATTAGCTTGGCGCGTTATCAAAGAAGATTGCAACTGATGCTCCGGGCATTGTTGGCTGTCGTCGGCGAGGCTTTAAGGAACAGCTTTCTCACCCAACAACTATTAGTCAAAGTGAGAAATACCCGCTTGTGCAAATAACTGACAGAAAAATCCCTTCGGTCAAATTCATACAACTTTTTGTTTCACAGAGCCTTCACGAAGTTGCTGAGAACATAAAAGTCACGAAAGACTCTTTACGGATGGATTCATTGAAGGTTGGTTTACAAAATATTCACTGTCAACTCACCGAAGACGAAGGCACATGTTTGCCGCTCTCGCCGAGCCGCGAAGCTTATGGAATCAACGTCCAGACATGCTCGTACTTCCCATCATTCACGCTGCCTCTAAAAATCAATTTTATTGGATGTGACAACGTGATAAGTCCAGCGATATTTAAGGTACATGTTTCCTTAACTTTTTCTTAATCAAATCCCGACCCCAAGTTTTTTCATTGGACACTAACAACTATTTCGAATATTTGTTAAGGTCGGTGATGATTTGCAACAAGATATGTTGACGCTCCAAATGGTACGAATCATGGACAAGCTGTGGTTGAAAGAAGGTCTGGATTTGAAGATGGTAACGTTTGCCTGTGTGCCAACCGGCAGCAAGCGTGGTATTATCGAGATGGTAACGAACGCTGAAACTTTACGGAAAATTCAAGTTGAATTTGGGCTTACGGGATCCTTCAAAGATCGACCCATAGCCGAATGGCTAGCGAAACATAATCCATCGGAACTTGAATACGAACGTGCTGTTGAGAACTTCACAGCATCTTGTGCTGGTTACAGCGTGGCGACTTACATTCTTGGCATTTGCGATCGTCACAATGACAATATTATGCTGAAAACTTCTGGTCACTTGTTTCACATCGATTTTGGCAAGTTTCTCGGCGATGCCCAGATGTTTGGAAACTTTAAGAGGTAATATTACTGTTTTTGGCAAATTTCGATTTACGTTTAGATTTTCTTCTCCGGCAAAGCCAGAAAATCGTCACAATTTTTTGACTCATCAATTTTCTGTATTTTTTCTTTTAATTATTGACAAAAAATGATGTCGATCCGATCACGTTCACAGGGATCGAACTCCTTTTGTCTTGACATCGGACATGGCATACGTAATAAACGGAGGCGACAAGCCATCGGCGAAATTTCATCATTTCGTCGACTTGTGTTGTCAAGCATTCAACGTGGTGCGAAAACACGGAAATCTTATTCTTCATCTGTTCGGGCTGGTAAGTGTCGTTCGAGATAAAGAACAAAATAATCGAATGTAACAACAAACGAAACGGGAAAGCTGGTAAGTTTATCGCTCATCCGAGCGTGAATGCGCGGTATAAAAAACGAAGTAAAAATAAATGTAAACCGCAACGGATGGAGTCATCCTGTTTTGATATCGTAACTGCGGGAGCTGCTATCGCTGCTCGAGCCCTTTGGCCAGATCTCGCTAATTAGTTTTATTTATCGGCTCGCAGAGCCCGTGACTGCGACACGATCCGAGCTCAGTCGTGACCGGAACAGCCGTGAGCCTATAACGTTATTTACGAAGCGCGAGATCGGGAATATAAATTAAAATGGAGGAATCCATTATAACAAAGTATTCTAAATCTTGGACTAAAAATCCATCCATCGGTCGTAACACAAATGCAAAAATCAGTGACATCGAAATGCGAGAAAAATTGGATAAATCGAAAATGAACGAATACACCAATCCACAGATGACCTCGTCCGGTATACCCGGAGTTACGATGGACGCTGTAAGTTACGTACAGAAGGCCTTGCTACTGGGACAAACAAATCCAGAAGCTGCTGCAACCTTCGCACGAATGATTGAAAGCTCGCTCAAAAGTTGGTTTACGCAATTCAATTTTTTCCTTCACAATCTCGCACAATTGAGATTCAGTGGTGAACACAACGATGGAGAATTATTGTCATTTATTCCACGGACTTATACGTGAGTATCCTTTTTTCTTTTCCCAAAATAAAACAAGAATTTTATTTCTCATCGCTTTTTCAATGTATTGTGAGATTCATGTGCTTTTCTTTGGCAGAATGCAACAAGAGGGACAACTAACGAGTGTTCAAGTTCATGGGTATCAGAAACGTTATGACCCGGAAAAGTATTACATGTATATATTGAGGATACAGAGGAAGGGTCAGGCTGACCCTACCTATCTTTTCCGATCGTACAAAGAATTTTGCGAGTTCTATCAGAAACTCTGCATACATTTTCCTCTCGCTAAGGTGGCCAGGTAAAATAGCACATTCATTTTTTTAATTATATCATATTTATTTCGCCTTAAAAATGTGGCGACACGCTGGAGTGATTATTTTTCAGTTTTGCTTCTTAAATTTTTCACTTTTTCAAATGCATCGAAGTAGCGAAGGGAGATGTTTGTACTTTTCATGCAATTAGGATTTTAATATGATTGAAATTATCTCTTACACTGAATAGTTTCTAAGTGCATCACGTACTCGTGACTTCGCCAGGAAATATGGATGAAAGTTGATTAGTATGAAACAGAATTATTTGACATGAAAATTGAAAGTCAACGACAGCTAATTCGACAGTTAGATTTCAATTTCACTGGCGGCCGATCCGCCGTTTTTCCCAAACGTGATAAATCTTTCGCCGCCTCTAGAATTATTCATTGTCGGTTTCGGCACTGGAGCCCGAGCTTTCTTTTTTTTGAAATCCACTTTTCGCGATCGTGACCCGCTTCGGTTGAACGAAGCATCGGTATTGAGATCGTGCATCAAGTCTAGTGATTCTCTGGGTAAATGTCTTGGTACACTTTCATCGGGAGATTCGGGCTCTTCGTTCATGGTTATGGGTTCTGCGTCATCGGGAATTTCCAATCGTAGCCTCGGTATCGCGACTATATCACTTGGAACTTCGGGACTTTCAATTTTTGGATTATTTAGAGCCGCCATCGGATTGTGGGCGATTAATCTGGGTGACGTTATTGGTAACGGACTTGTTATCGGAGGATCCCAAATTGCTTCGGAATATGAGGGCTCTGGTGGTCGTATCTCGTTGTCGAATTGTGAAATCGATCGATAAAATCCCGAAACGCTCGTTATCAGTGGCGTTTTTGGCATCCGATTCATCGTCAATCGAGCTCGAAACCATTTCAGTCCCATGATTTCACGGAATACTATTGAATATTTTAAGCCTGATGACTGTGAACGAATCACAATCGATTCTTCACACTTCTAGATCCCTCTGAAAAAAAATTCCCGTTTATATTCGCATATTCCATTTTTTTTTCACCGTAGAATCATATTTTGTGAATTTTCTTTCACTCAATGATTTCAGGAACTATTTTACACAATTTTCCTCCATGTGTTTTACGAATTATCGTTCGATTGCTCTTTCGTCCAAAAAAAGTTCACTCTTGGATTTAAATCCACTTAACCAATTTGCTATAAGAATGATATTCACCTCACGTTCATTGTAGAATACTGTCACTCGATTGTTCTGGCCACGAATGTCCCGTTCCTCAAACAAAGACGATGAGTGTAGATGTATATGTTCGTGTTATCTCAGGACTATCATATGTCGTGTGATGTACCTTCGTCCGAGGTGTGTCCGTTAATAAAACACACCTTAATGAAGTTTTGTTATAAAATTTATTGACCACAAAAAGGATTTTATGTTTCGAAATGTCACTTACACTGCGAGCCGGAATTGTGTGACTAAGAAAAGAAGAAAGGCTTATTCAAAAGCGAGAGTTTGGTAAACGTTATCTCTGCATCGCAACGTAATCTTTAATTTACTAATTTATCTTCTGACACATTGACAAAATCTGCGACGTCTATGTTTTTCCATGGCTCGGGCAACGTCCATTCAATTTCGTTTTATTTTTCAAGAATTATTGGAAAAAAAGAAACTTCACTTCGATCTAGTATCAACGGCTTCCCGCGAGAAAATAATGGTCCGTCGGTGAAAAATCGACGCTACAATTCTTATCGCCCACCGATATTATTGAAGTTTATCAAAAGATCAATCGACTGATAATTACCTGATAATGTCTGATTAATCACCCTCGTCACAACTCATCGAGCTAGTTTTTCTTCGAAATAAACATTTTAATCCTTTGAAAAAACATGTTTCCACAGTCTACCAAGTGGTATGAGCGTTGGAAGATCAAATATTAAACAAGTCGCGGACAAAAGACGAGCCGACATCGAAAGATTCTTACTCAGTTTGTTCAAAATGGCTCCTGAAATATCGCAGAGTGATTTGGTCTACACATTTTTCCATCCTCTGCTCCGAGATCAACAAAATGCTGACATTCACTTGCGAAAAGTCAAAGGTATTTTCGTCACCGATTTTTAAATAATTGTTTCATTTTTATCAAACGATTTTCAGAATTCTGACTTCCAAAGAAGTCCTATCAACTTCCGGAGCTTTTTTTCATCTTTTTTCACATCAACTATTGAATTTGAAAGAAAAAAACGTTGGTTGCGAAAAATCTATCCAAACATTTTCTAATTCCTCATGAAAAGTTTTTACAATTGAATAAAAAAAAATTTCGACTGTTAAAATTAAAAAACGCAAGTAAATAGTCGACGTCAATTTAATATTCCACTTGTTTGTTGCAGTCGGAAATTGGTGGGCTGAGAAGAAAGTTCGTGAAAATGTCCAGAGTGGGCAAATAAAATTGTCTCTCCATTACACACGAGGAACATTGTCCGTGATGATTCATCATGCAAGAGGTCTGCCGAAGGTGGCGAATGCGCAAGAGCCCAATACGTACGTCAAAGTGTATCTAAAACCCGATCCAACGAAAGCAACGAAACGAAAAACTAAAGTTGTGAAGAAAAATTGTCATCCTTCATTTATGGAAATGGTAAGTAAATCCTACCAATTTTATTGGTATTGAGACAAATGTAGAAGTGCGTAATCAGTTTCGATTATCATATTCGTCATTCGTACAATATTTCCAAGAATTTTTATATTTTAATAAATTTGAGTAAACATAAATTAACTAAAACAAAAATTCGTGTATAGTAGTTTCGCGCAAACAGCAATAGACGCGAAGAGTGAGAATGTGTGAACAGAAAATCGACATCGAATCAAACGTTGACAAAAAAAAAGAATCCAGAGTCTCTTTCGAATTATAAATTTTGTTCACATCACGAATGTAAAAATTTTGTCTGCAGTTGGAGTATCGAATGCCTCTGGATGTTATAAAAGATCGAACGCTGGAAGCGACCATTTGGAACCACGATACCTTACAGGAAAATGAATTCCTCGGTGGTATCCGTTTGCCCCTTGGTCGGCTCGATCTGACGAATGAAACAGTCGAATGGTTTCCTCTGGGAAGCGTCCGTTAGATCTTATAGCCATCGTGATTGGTTGTACGGATTTTTCTCAACAGCGTTGAAAAATGCTCATAGTCGTTAAGTATACTATTTACGAATAAGTCGTAACGGCGCACAAATAGAAAGCCTTGGTTCGGTGAAGTTCCGTAAAAAAAAACAACACAAGTATTGAAAATTCATAAAAATGATAATATGAAGATGAAAGGGAATCATGTAGCAAAGGCTAACAAATTTTTATACACACGTCGAGTCTCCCTAAATTTAGTATAGAGAAAAAAAAACAATGCAAATGGGATAATAGAGCTCGAAATTGAGCAAAAATAGAAGCAACCAACGGACCTGCGAATTGCTCTGGGTCATTTAGCACATCTGTGAAAGATTCGGGGAATCAGACTTGTTAAAAAAATTCATTTTTCTAACAATGATCATGTTTTTAAAACAGCAAAGGCGAGAGCCGAATATTACGCGAATTAACGTTAGCCGACCGTGTCTATTTTATTCGCTTGGTCAGATAAATTTTGTGATATAATTATTTATTTGCAACTCGTATCCTATAGATGATACAAGAATTATGTGTAAATATATTTAAACGAGAAAATTATTATAAACAGTCGCTGAGCTTTTTTGCAGCTGGGATCTTATCTGTGGGAAATATCTCATACGTAACAGTGCAAGCTGTTACTTTTAACAGAATTTAATCGAGCACGATTGCCGGCTGAATCAAAAAAACAAATAATCATGTTGTAATCGTGAATATGACTTAGTTCTAATTATTGTTTGTCATATTTTCCGATTCGCACACAATCGATGTCATCGTTCAGAAAAAGCTATAAGAATAATTAAACACAGACGCGATTGGTCTCGTAAAGTATTTTTCAATGAGTAAAATTACGATTTTCCTTTCTTCTAAGATAAAAATAGAATGATGAATTTTCTAGCCACTCTAATATAGAGCAATTTTTACAACCGACTTTTATGGCTACGAGTAATGTCGTCCTGTACGTTTTCATGGTGACCGTTTTTTTTAACGAGCATCATTTTTATTCGACGAAATAAAAAGTGCGAAATATTAGTCCTCATATAAAAATATTCGAGACTGATAGTAATTATCACTGGGAGATTTTTCATTTGCGTCGCAGACATTATTTTATTATTCATTCTTCTAATCTTACTGTACGCAGCGTGGCCTTTAACTAAATTACGATAATGTCATTAATGTTTAAAGACAAAGTGTCTAGTTTCTTTGCGTTGGGCAAAAATTTAATGCTCGCGTTTTCGTTGATGCTAAAAAACGATAAGTTTCTTGGGCATGAAATTCGGAAAGTGTATATCTGTCAATAAATTATTCCATATAGTGAAAAAGTCTTGCTATCTTTGTACTGTTATCCGAATTTTATGGTATCGACGACCGCTGCGAGGGATCCGCGTTGATCGTGACCCTGTAGGCACTCGTCGTTTTTACATTTATCATTTCTCGAGCCTGACCCTTGAGCTCATCTCGAAAAATCTTTGCCTGTATGTGAAAAAGCAACAAGTGCTTCAGTAACAATTTATTCAATGTTCGACAAACAACGACATAAATTGTATTGCCTTTTTTTTTTATTTTACGCATTTTTCGACAAATATATTCATATTAAGGCGATCTTTCGGTTGTTCGGTCGGTTAAAATCTTGTTCGTTTCGTTCGGAAACAACGCGGATGGTACGTTCTTCTTCTTTCGTTAGAGAAAGCACGTAAGGTTCATTCTCTTGGAAAATCGAGAATGACCGAAAATAACGTATCTTTACTTTTAAGTTATCTCTCCCGCACCTTCACCACTGAAAGATCACTTTAAAAACCACTTTGCAACGATTTTTCAAGACATTTGTAAAATTTCTATTTTCGCAGGCCTTGACAATGTTTTATCGGAAAAAAAGCATATATTTCCGCCTTGAAACTCGATATGGTTGTGGCCCTCCAATAACGCTTTCAGGTTCTCCAGTGATTGGTAGTATTTTTGGCGAAATTGAAAAACAGGCAATGCGTCTGCAGCATCGTCTGATAAAATTGATAAATTTAAGTACATATTTATACAGACAGTAAAAAAAGAAAAAAGAGGAATATTTCTTGCAACGTATAAATCTCTTGCTCGTCATAATTTTCGAGCGTATCTCACTGAAGTACAAGATAAAGAGAACTACACGAATATATACACATGCGTACATGATATATACTGATACATAAAAATATAACTGTGGAATGATCTTGGTAGCTCGGACTTTGAAATATGAAACGCTCATCCTCGTTAAGGTCAAGCTCAGTTGTCTTCGGTTTGAGCTTGAAGGCGGCCACCAAGTGTCAGTCCGAAAATAGAGAAAGCAACAATGTGCACCAAGGTGACAATATTGGACGGTGGTTTTTCAACGCAGATGTCGACTCACGTTGGTGAGAGAATAGACGGAGATCCATTGTGGACAGCGAGATTTTTAGTGACCGATCCCGATGCCGTGTTATCGACGCACCTCGACTTTTTACGAGCTGGCTCCGAAATAATCGAGACAAATACGTACCAAGCAACGGTGACTGGTTTTATGGAATATTTGGGTATAAATGAGTCCGAAAGTCTCAAGTTGATAAGCCAAGCTGTCGACATTGCCAAAAAAGCAGTCAAGATATACCTCGATGAAATATGCGAGCGAGAAGACGTTCCAAATAAAAAGCCACTGATAGCAGGCTCGTGTGGACCGTACGGTGCATCGCTGCACGATGGCTCGGAGTATACTGGTGAATACTCGACGAACGTATCCCTCGAGATGATGAAAAATTGGCACAGACCACGTTTCGAGGCTCTTATTAATAGCGGCGTTGATCTACTCGCGTTGGAAACGATACCTTGCGCATTGGAAGCCGAAGCACTTGTCGAATTGCTCGAGGAATATCCAAACATCAAAGCTTGGTTGACGTTTTCCTGTCGGACCGACGGTCAACACATTGTCGATGGAAGTGATTTCAAACAAATAGCCATTAAGTGTTACAAAGACGCTTTGCCCGGACAGATTATTGGTGTTGGTATAAACTGTCTCGCGCCTCAAAGTGTCAGCTCTCTCTTTCGTCATGTCAATAATAACCGAGGGACCGAGGAGTTTATACCACTCGTAATCTATCCGAACAGCGGTGAAACTTATACGGTCGTCGACGGGTGGAAAAACATTGGCAACGTTTGTCCTTTGGAAGATTTCATTCACGAATGGTTGGACATGGGAGTTCGTTACATCGGTGGCTGTTGTAGGACCTACGCCGCTGATGTCACCAAAATTCGTCTCAAAGTCATTGACTGGCAAAACAAACATCAAAAACAATCGAACATCGTGTAAAATATATCAAATACACTTGTATCGAAACTCAACGATTATGCCTATTTAATAAACCACCTTTTTCGACTCGTCACTCCTTATCGTCAAAGATATCATGAAATACCAACGGAGAACCATTGGTACCGTCTAATCGTGTGACCTTGATGCAGAACAAGTTGCCAGATCACGATTTCCTACATTGAGATTATTGTCACGTGTTCATCAACACAAAACGCAACATTTGAGAGAGCTCTCGGGAAAATAAAAGATAAACACTCGTTCGTGTTGCTGCTGCTGCGTGCTCTAAAGACACGTGCGAAATGTTGAGATTCTCTCAAAGCTCGCCAAAGTGTTTTCCAAACACGAGACACAGAATATTTTATTTTCCTATTGTTCTATTCTCCTACGGTTTGGTGTTGTCGTTCGGAAAGCCATAAGCAACGAATGATGCTTTAGAATATTCAGTGTGAATTACGATATATCAATATAACGAAGAATATCATTTTTCAAAAGAGTTTATTCGCTTGAACGATTTTTTCATATTTATTTTTCTCTTCATCCCAAAATTTTAATTATTATATATAAATTTACATCTTCAAGGTCTAGGGCTTTGGAAACAATACATGGGCGACAACAGCTCTATATATCATTCGATTGAAAAAATAATCGAAGATTGTGTAACATTCTCAAGAATGTAAATCCGTAGATAATATTGTGTATATTCTGTATTCGGCGAGGAATTTATTTACGACCGCATTCGAAGCTTCCACTTATTCAATTTCTCGCGAATGAATGAAAATTGGTTTCGGTGAAGATTTTGTTCTAACGGGTCGAGTTATTGAAAGAAACCCTCGACGCATGCGTCGCCGTGTTGAACGCATGCATGCAGAGCAGTGGCTCGCAATGCGATACGTTCGTTCTGCAGGCGCGCAAGCACAGTTTTATGTAAAAATCGATAAAAATATCGAATTGAAATCAAAACGTCACAAGACTACGACTATTGGAGTATATTGAACTGTTTTTCAGCAATCGCCGAATTAAAAAGTTTTCAATCGCTCAATGCAATTCAGAGGACGGAGGATTATCTTAGTGCGATAATTTATTTGACATTGTGTGACGTGTTAACGTACTTTGAGAGATTGAGTGTTGGTAAAATGTATAATTCGGTAACTTTACCATGCACTGATCAAGCGGCAAGAAGTATATGGCCACATGACTCAACGGATAACCTTCCAGTTTATCATCACATATATATAGCTTACCACTCATCAGAATAACGGTGGAATATTCAACTTTTTGATTTTCCACAATTGATATCGCTATAGTAGGTGGTTGATTGGTAGTTGTTGGTATCGTCATGATAAAACTTGGTATGAATATGGTACATTTTCAATGCTCTCATCATATTGAACCAAACAGATAATCAAACGTCCGCGGATTAGATTATAATCATGCCTCGCACGAACAATTAAGAATCGATCCACATTGGCAGAAATAGAATCGATATAAAATTTCCAAAAATCCGGGTATTCGATGATGATTTTTATTCCTTGAATCCGTAACAGTGAAGGAGTAAATGTTTCGATCAATATATATATAATCAGAGAAGGAGAGGAGCAAATGAAAAATGAGAACGTTGTAAACGTACGAACTTGATATAAAGGAATGGTGGCTTTACGCAAAACTATACATATATATACATTCGTCAACGGTGGAATTTTGTGCGATACCTGATTTACCGAAGGATAATCAAGCGGAGGATACATACGCATGCACGTCGAGTCGCGTTGGTTATCGGAGAATCGGAGAAAATGGAGTATGAGCCCGTAGCCGCGCAGTACCAATGACTGCCAGTCAGTGCCAGAGCAGTATAGTAGACAGGCTAGAAGAGAGTAGAAGCCCAAGTGCGTCACGCAGAGACGTATGAGGAACGCTCTGAGCAATATTAGTAATACGAGAGCGAAGCGGAGCGTAGCTTAAAGAAAAATAAGGAAAAGAAAACATCAAATAACGTTCTCGCGAAGATCGCAAAATTGCGATACGGTTTTGCGCGGTTTTTTTTTCTTTATTGTGTAAGTTATTCTGAGAATTGTGATCGTAGTAAGCGCGTTAGTACAAGAAAGACGGAAAAAAATAATTTCCGCTTGCTGGTGAAAGGTTCGCGAAGGTGTAAATTAATGATAAACCTATTAGTCACGTTAACAAAACTTAGTGAGTTAGCGACTTTCGTCTTAATGAAAATAGGAACAAAAGAGGGAAAATAGAAATAAAGTTTCAAGAATTGTGTCGGTGTGCGCTTGCTTTCTCCGTTGAGATGCAACGGACTGGTCAATCGCACCATTGTGTCTCCGGTGTGGTGACAGAACGTAAAATGTCTTTACGCTCGTCGTTGCTCGGAATTTTGGCTCTCTTGTTTTTCACATCAACGGTAAGTTTTGTTATGTGTTTTTTGGGCGAATGAGAAATGCGAAAAATATTTTCGGTCTCGAAGTGCGAGGGAATGGAGGGCGAAAAAGTGCACCACACCCCAAGCAGAGGGCTGTATGTGTTTTTGTTGCTTGGTGTGACGTCATCTCAGACGATCCATTAGGCGGCCTATCAAAAGACGGTGTTCGCTGCCGTCTTATTGAATTTAATTATAATACGACCATCATCAGAACGGATGGCCTGTCCATCCATAGCTCTGCCTTTCCCTCTCAAATTTTTCTCTCTGCGCACGCTACTTGTTTCTTTCCTGCATTCCAGAGATGTCGAACTGTTCAGACCATGGATATTTCCTCAGTTACTTTCTTTATAGTAATCCACATCATTCTTACTCACATCACGCGCCCTGTATCGAGTCTATATATATATGTACAACTATATAGATGTGTATATGTACATATAGGTAGCGTGTGCGAATAATACAGTACGTGCTTTCGTCTCACGGCCTTGCCCGATGACTAATTTCATTCCGCCGTATACTTATCACGGCCATGCATGAGCCATTCATTCGTGTTTATCACATTTGAAACTACATTATCATTCATCATAATCCAAACATCTACGTACGAGTAATATGTTTTGAAAAAACAAAGACATCAGAAGCGATAACACAAACAGTTTTGAAACGATCGGAAACTCTTTCCTCCGCAATTTCGGTATAATATGTCCATTTCTTCGAACGCATATTTGAATGCGATGGACAAAATTTTCAAGGCTGTTTTGTCATTTTCTCAATCGGGTTATTGGTAATGTCCACATTATATAACCGATTTTTCAAACTACAACGTGTAGCGCTCTGAACTATGATTCTCACCGAACAAATACGCTGTCCAGTTTTTTGTCGTTTTAGTAACGAACGTCAACAAAGTCCAATTTTATGGGAAAGATGAATGTGCAAAGTTGATGATTTCATTTTGTTCTGATGGAACTTCTCCTATATTAACCCGAATTTTTATCTTATTTTATGCCGTGAACTTGCTCAGAGTGAACTCGTAATATAACCTCATTTCGATTTTTGTTTGCTCGACACATCGCGTCAACAATGTTGCAGAAATTTCGTTCACTAATTTTTTCCTCCAACCAGTCCTTATCGACAATACTTTTCATTACATTTTGTTTTAATATTTGCAACATTATGGAATCCCATTGTTTGAAATCCCATGATATCATGTTTAGATTTCCTGGCAATTAATCATCAAATACATTTGATAGGGGGAAGAAAACAGGAAATAAAAAAAAGGCTGATAATTTTCTACTGGCTGGCCAAATCCTCGATCAGAGAATTCAATCCCTTGTCATTCCATAATGGTCTTTTTTTTATGCTTTACTGAATCCGTTTATAATTCAGAACGAATATACATTTATATTTGTTGGTTATCCCCGTAAGCCATTTTTGAGGTCGGACTCGTTTACGAGAAAGCTAAAGTCGGTGTTTCTTTGTGCTGTGTATATTTAGTAATGAAATATTTTTACATTCGCTCAGATCTTGGATGTATCTTAAGCAACTATTTTTTATCGAGAATATGCGATGGGCTGGTTCAAAAAAACATCCAAGGTCGAATGCCGTTCCTCAGTTGTATTTTTATACATCTAACTATATAAGTATCAGTTATTCGGAATCAGAGACTGTATTCTTGATAGAGAAGTGTCTCGGTACATCCGGCAGTGATATCAACTCGACATTCTCGCATGGATTCTGAGTCAGCAAATATGCTCTGGTATTGCCGGTGAGGCAGAGGAAAAGGGAGGGATAAAGAGATAGAATTAATCAGGGATCAAAGTCAATACCTCTCATTTCGTAGTCAACATCATGTTGCAAATGGCAGTTGCCAGTCAAAGTTTCTTTTTAATTGTTTTTAGAAACAGGATTTTTATTGGCTCCTCAAACGACGGATTCCTAAGCTCTTGCAATGAAATATCCTATCGAATGGCTTACAGGTCAATGTCGCTTGCTAGTTTCCTTCGCCTGTATCATTTGAAGAAAATGATTTTTCTTCCATCTTTCCTACAAACGTTCATCAAATCTGCATAAGCAGCAAATGAAATTCTAATCGATCAGTGAAATAAAAAATCAAAAAGCGACCGCTACAGAACAAATTTCCTTGAACCGAACAAGCTCTAACATAAATATAACTCAGTAAATGCATCACAAAAGTTTGTGCCATGGGTGCGCATTGAATATCCAATAATTTTCTTCTCTACCACATGAAATCATATTTGTCTGTTTCCCTGCACGGCGGAATGAAGATAATCTGAAAAATGTGCTTTTCCTCAGGTTACTAATGCCGACGATGGCCACTGTGTATGGTATGGAAAGTGTTTTACGGATTCAATAGGGCACAACAAAAATTGCCCCTACGATGGTCCAGCAAAAATTCTGGATTTTCCGGGACAAGAATTACTCTCCAAACACTGTCCACACTTGATGACCGACAGCGGAGACGGCATCAAAACCTGTTGCGACACGGAACAGTTGCAAACTCTTGACACCAACCTCAAGCTTGCAGCAAATTTTCTCAAGAGATGTAACAGTTGTCTTGATAATCTTGTCAAACATTTCTGTGAGTTTACGTGCAGTCCGCACCAGAGCACTTTCATCAATGTTACCGAAATAATCCCCGCTGCGACTGCCAAAGACAAACGTGAGTATACAATTGCTCATACATGTGAAAATTTTATTTTTTCGGTCCTGGATCTTATTACGGAGACAAGGCAACAAGAAACCATTTGATATTCAATCAGAAGGTTCAGATGTTTTTGCTCATATCGACCGTACTATTTCGCTAAGTCTCGGGTTTCACTCAGTGAAAGAATTTCAAACGCCAGCTACATATCCCATTGCTCTTTCAATTCGGTATCGTGTAGCTTATTCTTTGCACGATAAGCAACGAGCAGTCTTCGATGTTCCACCTTTTTAGTGCTTGAAACTTTAACCTGTTTCAAAATTAGCACACACTATGTTTTTTCACATATATGAGGTCTTCGAAAAGTCAAAGGAAAGCCTGGAGTAACTGTGTGGCAGGCTCGAGTGAAATTTATTACTCATTTTGATATTTTTTGCGGAAATACGCAAAATCTCATGTTTTCTCGTGGAGAACACAATAATATAAAGCCATATCTTTCGTAACCGGCAAAAATGTCACTTTCTAGAGATCGGCGAAGCTCGAACATTCGAAAAATTTGATAAACTTCACAAGATCCAAAATTTTGACCGCAAATTCCGTGAGGTGAAAGTCTCGGCGTTTAGCATACGATGCAAATAAAATTTTCCTCGGATCGTGTAGCAATTTGGTAGCGGCATTTTCTACTTCGAAAATTCGACACTTGATTCATATTCAGCGAAACTAAAAACCACCGGTTGAGCATTTCACTAAAATTTTGAAAGTTATTTCTCAAATATACGCATCCGGGGTCACCTGCATACAAAATATTCTGCATTTTTACCTGTTCACTTCCTGTTTTCGATAATATTGCATTTTACCGACGTTCGAGTTTTGCCAAATCTGAAATTTAACAGAAATTCTTGTCGATGGAACTTCGATCGAGAACACAGATCCTCATTACAGTGCAGAATTGCAAATCTAAATGTTCAGCTGTTTTTACTGAGAACGGACTAACTCGATCGTATGAGGTTAAACTTAGTGATAAACGGGGATTTAGCCTGTAAATAATGTGGACCACTGGATTGGTCACCAAAGTGAAAAACAGTGTTGAGATAATCGAATTAGAGATCCAATGGAATTTCCTGTAGATTTTTCAGATAAAAATGGTAGTTCGATACACGAAAATGATTTGGAAAAAATTCCCGTTTCTAATTTTTTTCAATGGTTCATTAAACGCACGTGTAACTTTTCAACTCATCGAAGTTCGAGTCGAGCGGATAAACTCTATAAAAATGAATCTCTGGAACAAAAGACACATGGCTTTGCAAAAAAAGTATTCATAAGAATTTTATAAGAAATAAAAAAATTATGACACATCGTTTTTCGTTGAAAAAAGAAATCTAAAATCGTTCATAGCCTCAAGGCGATAAGACTTTGGATTGACGTACGTTTGCCTCAATCCGTTCCAAATAGATTTTCCTATCGGCGCTCAATCCTTTGCATCGACCGTCGAAATGCTCTGGATGTACAGAAATATTTAAAATGCATGAAACAAAAACCAGAAAATAAATAATGTAATTATCGTGCGAAATTCAACTCGAAGTAGAAAATGCGAACTGGTTCTGCTTTTTCATTTTGCTTATTTGGGATAACCTTCTTTTTGTTGCCGTGAAGTTCTAAATACAAATATGACGCTGGAGCGAGTATTTTTAGAGCTTCCTGCAATACTTAAAAAATGGAACTACAAGAAGCGTTGCAACGATTCCGATAATTTACAAATAATAATCCTTCGAAGCTGCAATGAAAAAAAATAACTGAAATCGTTTCATATTCTTGACAGGACTTTTTTCTTTTTTTCATTGTCTCATCTTTTGCAATAATATTATTTTTACAGCGTACATAAACAAGATAGACGTTTACGTGACGAATACCTATCTAGACGGAACATACAAGTCTTGCAAACAGGTCTCGGTACCGAGTACCGGACAATTAGCATTGGACATAATGTGCGGAGAATGGGGTGCTAGCAGGTGTAGCCCACTGAAATGGTTTCACTATATGGGCGATGCGGCCGATAATTATTACGTGCCGTTCCAAATAACGTACATCCCAACCAATACGAAGGTGGATCAGTTCGAGCCAATGAATCCGCTCATTACACCATGCAACCAATCCATAAACGTAAGTTATGACGATATCGTTTTAAATTAGCTACACGTGCCAAAATTTGCCTTGAACAACGGATTTCGTCACTCAATCAAGACATCTCCGTTTCACCTCCTGATTGCTTTTTTGTTTGCACGAAATCATCTTCGAAAAAAGCGACTCGATTTCGGTGCAATTGTGCAAAAGTTTATCGGCGATCCAACAGTGAAAATCCGCAGCGATGTATTATTCTTAAAAGCTTCATTGGAAATTTTTTTCTCCGGTTAATAAGGTCAATTCCGTGGGAAGCTTCTTTTTCAATTGTCTTAATTTTTCGAGTTTGACTGCGTGTCTGATCTTGCATCAGATTTGTCGTGATTTAACGACGCGGTCGCTTAATCCTGCACAATTATTCTTGTTTTTTTTTAAATATCTCTATACGAAAATGAAGAAATTCATGAAAAAAATATTGATTTTCGTGCGTGATGGTGCGAATTTGGATAATCCCACGGGATTCGTATTTGTGGAAGTAAATTCAGAATTGTTTTCGCTTCCAGTCAAAAACGCCGGCTTGCAGTTGCGTCGATTGCGAAGATTCTTGTCCAGTTCCGAAGCCTTTACCCCCATTGCCACAACCTTTTACATTGCTTGGCTGTGACGGTTACGTGGTGACGATGGCCATAATATTCGTATGTGGTTCTGCAGTTTTCGTGATGCTGATGTATTGTTTTGGCAACAGAAAGCAAATCGGTAAGAGCTAAAAATATCGTAGAACATTTTTTTGCAAATGGAATATTTCGAGAAATATTTTTTATTAGTAATAATCATTTTTTCATGGGATTTAGGCACATTTTTCTATTACTGAACAAATAATTTTTGGCACTCGATGTATCGTTTTATTTTTTTCTTTCAACTAATGGAAAAACATCTATGATAAAGAGTATCAAGAAAATTAATTGGACTGACTTGACAACAACGTTTGTTTTGTGCAGGTTTTTAGAATCTTACGCGAACTGCAATTATAAAAGACAGTATTTCTGTCACTATTGATGACTAACAAATCGGATTATCAAACGTACAAAAAGAAGAAAAAAACATACGCGATTTGCAATAGTGAAAATTGCAGTGACTAATTGTACACGTTCACAGCATTCAACGTTTCACATCTACTGTGATATTAACAATATCGATATACTGCGATTAAGTTTCAGTGGTATTGGTATTTAATAATCATGATCGATTGACCTCAGACCCGCTCCTATTATAAAACTTGTCTGGTTGTGGTCTAACTGTTTAATATTTATTACTCTCTCGCCTCACTAGCAGAGTGCTAATATTGTTTATTACGTGAGCTAAGATAACCTTTTTCGTTCAATTATACAAGCTGAAACAACCAGCGATTCATTGCATCTTAAACTAAAGAGTAACTTTTATTTGTTGTTGCACAAAAGAGACATTCAAACTGGTCACACGAAGTTTGACGAATGGAAGCTGCCAGTCGTGATTCAAGCTCGATTAAGATCTTTTTCAACGACGTCTAATTGAATCTCATGAACTTTAATTATATCTGTTCACCTATACATGTGCGTGTGTATCCATGGAGCATTCCCAGCCTTCCGAGACGGGCCTTCGGTCTCTGGAACTCTCCCGATTATTCGCTTTGCTGAAAATCAACTCAGGAAAAGCACATCAGTCGTTTCATTCAATTTTAGTATTCCAATAAAATCTCACTTCGCAATTCTAACAACCATTCTGCAACAATTCTACAATGGAAAAGTACGGGTTTCCAATGTACTATTCCTGAAAATTACCGACTAGCGTCGTTATTCCCAAATGACGATTCTCGACGCTAAAATCTTGAGATTAAGGAGGGTGCCCACACACAACAATGTTGCCATGTTAAAAGCATAGGAAAACTCGAAATTATTAGAATTCGATGAAATTTGGTGAGCATACTCTTTAGTATTAAATATAAATGTAGACATTTTTCAAGATTTTTCTTCTACATAGTTCTCGAGTAATCGGACACTAGAGTTTACTTGGATAAGCATAGAATTCAGATATATATATATAGGTATGTCTTTCGCATACTGTAAACTCAAATTATTCAACAACTATGTAGACGAAAAGGTGAAAAAAAAATGGAGACATCGTATTTGATGCTGAAAAATCTTTTCATCAAATTTTATCACATTCTCATCATATTGTCGTACGTAGCCAACCTTCTTAAACATTTACGTTTTTTTTTTGGGACTGTAAGAATAAGTGGGAAATATTGAAAGAGCGAGGGATTAAGGTCACAGACTCGTTGAATTTGTCTGGGATGCTCCATGCATACATATTCGTCGACATGAAGACATTACTACTTATAAAACATGGTAAATTGGAGCAATAACTGATTGGTGGTGTATGTATCACGCGTGCGTGTGTACCATAGTTGCACGAGGTGAAGAGGTAGGGCGACAGGTTGGTAGACGACTAGCCGCTGGGCTCCATCACCCCGGAGACGGTGCTCGAATTGCCCTTGCCGCGGACCAAGAAGACAGCCCACTACAATCGAAACGTTCGAGTAGGTCTTCTCTTGATTCTATCTCTGTGTTCGCATCTTGTGTCTCGTCGCTTGAACTCACTTCTTTTTTCACTGCGTAATACTCCGTATTTGTCCTTTCCTGTTGTCATTTTTCATACATAGTTTTATTTGTCTCTCGCTATGTGTCGTTTTGTTTTATTTATCTTGACGGTGAATCATTTATCGAGATAACGACGAGTTGACGTCAAGTCATCGATATTTCGGATGCGAATGTTAACTCTGGGCATCCATCTCACACATCCTCGATCGTTATCTCACGTCAACTCGGATTGGAATCAATAGGGTGAACTGAATCCTTGCACTTTGAATTGCAGATGAACCCGTTCACCTTTCAAGTTTTCCAACCACCAAAAGCCGTGGTTCCTGTATTTATATTGCTCTCCCCCCTTTCTTCGTTTCTTCAGCTTTTTCTTTTATTCATTAGCGTTGTCGAAATACATTTGCTAACCGTAGACCGATTGCGCGACAGTACGACTTTTGCAATTTTCAATTTACGCAATACCGACCAGTCATTATTTTTAGACCAAAAAAGGTTTGTATATCTTCGAATTGCTTGAATTATCATGCTTCACTCTGCTCAATCTCTATCTTCTTTCTATCCTTATAATCAGTTAATACTTTCTTATTGAACTAGCAAATCTCTTTTCTTCGGGTTTTTAAAGGCACCTAGAAATAGAGAAAAAGGGTCGAACAACTTTGCTTGTTGCGAAATCATTGGATAAAGGTTTTACAAGAATGCTTAAAAAATTTATCGCATTTCTTGTTATTCTGCAGAATTCGTGACCAGGGAATATACTCCGTTTAGTGATTCAACTATGCATTTTTTCGTAGCCATTCTCTAAACGTATCAACATATTTGTATGCATTTTTTTCTTCCGTACAGAAGTGAAAAAAACTTGATTCCAAAATCATTGTTTTATTGGAGGGTTGAAATTTTAATTAAAATCGATTATTTCGATACTCAATATTAAAACCGTGTTTTTGGTTATCCAAGCTTTTAAATTGAAAAAATTCAAAAAACAATGCAAAATCTCGATCCACAATTTCTTGAATGGTTTGTCGATATTCCTACTTCAATTTTCAACTTTTCTGAGTGTATGTGTTTTCTCAAGCTTTCTAATATACGAAAACAATTTCAACAGCATTTGCAAGTTAATGAAATAAATAATATGCGAGTTGAATAATAGAGAATGAGATGATTAATATCGCAAAAGTGATAAAACGCATCGAAGCTTTGCACTTGGCAAATTTGCAACAACGAGCAAGCTAATGCTTTGTACTTTATGCTTAATTCAATATTAGTAAGCCTGTGAACAACAATAAGCGCTTTTCAGACGGTCAACACAAATAAGGTTACGCGCATTGTCAAAGGATTCGTAAACCGTCAACTTCATATTTTTCAGGCGTTATATCGGCTGATGACTTGCCAAGCGGGCTTCACGACGATGAGTCGACGTTTATCGAACGATTAGGCGCAAATACCGACAAAATTTTGCAACAATTCTTCTGCTGGTGGGGTACAGGTGAGCAAAGTTCATATTTACTTTCCAATGTTTTTGAACGACGTTCTTTTAACTTAAATTTTATCTACGCTCGCATTGTTTTTTCTCATTGAAAAACGTTTGTGTATTTTTTCTCCTTCAGCCTGTGCTCAACGACCATGGATCGTACTTTTCTTTGGTTTCCTGTTTATCGTTACTCTTGGACATGGTATCAAATACGTGCACATTACGACCGATCCGGTCGAGTTGTGGGCATCCCCAAATTCTCGGTCTCGCGTCGAACGCGATTATTTCGATAGTCATTTCGAACCATTCTACAGGAACGAGCAAATTATTATATCTACGATCGGCCTACCTGATGTAAGTCTCCGAACGAATGTAAAAAAGACGTTCATTTACTTGAACGGTCATTCAAATTATTAGATTGCACTGAAAGTAAATTTCTCAACCGTTGAAATGACTTTCGGACTTACCAGCGAGCTGGACGTACACGTATTCTTTGTGGAGTCATGAATAATGCCATAATGCAGTGAATATCAATGACAACTTGATGGAAGTCTCATAGTCTGGCGAGACTTTTAGTACTAAATGGAATTTTTTTACAGTCATTTAAAAAAAAAAAACCTTCGTAGTACGATCGAGTGGAAAATAGGTAATGAATATACTTGAATTCCGTATCGAAAAAATATTTTTACAGATCGTTCACAACACATCGAACGGTCCAATAACGTTCGGTCCTGTCTTCGACAAGAATTTTCTTCTCACGATATTCAACCTTCAACAAGCCATCAAGGGTCTCATCACACACAATAATTATACATTGGCTGACGTTTGTTTCGCACCGTTGACCAATGATTTCACCGGCGAAACTACCGTACAACATTGTGCCATTCAGAGCATCTGGGGTTACTGGCAAGATGATGTCGAGACTTTCAACACCAGCGACATCGAGCATGGCTACGAAGTCAATTACCTCGACCACTTCAAAGCTTGTTCCCAGTAAGAAGAGATCATTATTATTAGGGGAGAATCTAAGGGACAAAATATTTTTCTAGTTAAAAAAATCGTTCCGTGAATGGTCGTTGAAACTTTAATGAAATTTTTATTCTTTCCTTCACTTCAGAAATCCAGTGAATCCAGCTTGTCTCGCCCCGTACGGTGGCCCAGTCGATCCTGCGATCGCTGTCGGTGGATTCTTAACGCCTGGCCAATCATTGCACAATCCGCCCTACGAGAAAGCCACGGCTATTGTGCTCACTATTCTGGTAAACAACTATCACAACAAAACGAAGTTGCAACCGGCGATGGAATGGGAAGAAAAGTGAGTAATCCTACTTAATTAGAATTTTTTCATGCAGTTTCGATGCTCCATATCAGCTTAAAATGCACCAATTTTTTTCAAACCTGTGCATAGATTTATCGGATCTTTTAATCCCTCGAGCCCTGTAAAATTTTCTCGAGCTGATCGCATTCTCTCTGCCACAGATTCATCGCTTTCATGAAAAATTGGACGGCAACAGAAAAACCCGATTACATGAACGTAGCATTCACATCGGAAAGATCTATCGAGGACGAGCTCAATCGTGAATCTCAATCCGACATCTTGACCATTCTCGTATCTTACATCATAATGTTTGCATACATAGCAATTTCGCTTGGCCAGCTGAGATCGTGTAGTAGATTTTTGGTGAGTTTCATCTCTGTTTTGCTGTAGATTAGAAGAATTGAGAATAAAATAGAGAAGACCTTCGCTCAGCTTCTCAAATGTTACCCAATTTGTTTCACAACGCTTGATCTATTTCCAGATCGATTCCAAGATCACACTCGGACTCGGAGGAGTTCTAATAGTCTTAACTTCAGTCATTTGTTCCGTCGGAATTTTCGGTTTCATCGGCATTCCGGCTACTCTCATTATCATCGAAGTTATTCCGTTCCTTGTTCTGGCTGTTGGCGTAGACAATGTGTTTATCCTCGTTCAGACCCACCAGCGTGAAGGGCGACGACCCAATGAATCGATACCCGAACACATCGGGCGCACCCTCGGGACAGTGGGTCCGAGCATGTTGCTCACCAGTGTTTCCGAGAGTTGTTGCTTTTTCCTTGGTGAGTTACCGATCGCTTTGAACAATTTATATTTTTGCACAAATTCCGATCAATCGGATAATCGCCGCGGAAGTTTCGATATGTTTATCGAGCAAAGATGGAAAATTCAATTCTTTCAAAGTAGAAAAGGACGTGAAAGCCAAAAAATTATTTACCGAATAAGATCCACACCATGATGGGCGGAGAAATTGAAACTTTTCTGTTTGAATCTGTTGTTAGACACAAGTGAAATTGACTGATTGATTTTTCGCAGGCGGCTTGTCCGACATGCCGGCGGTCAGAGCGTTTGCTCTCTACGCTGGTATGGCCTTGCTAGTGGATTTCTTACTACAAATCACATGTTTCGTTAGCTTATTGGCGTTAGACACGGTGCGCCAAACGGTAAGTACAAATAGTTTATTGTCTACACAGCCCATGAGCAGCCTCATTGAACAAATTCAACAATGGTTTTTATGTTCAACACAGAACAATCGGTTAGACATATGCTGTTTCCTACGAGGTTCGAAAAAAGACAGTGGCGAAGAAGTGGTCGATGGTATTTTGTACAAAATATTCAAAGTCGCTTACGTACCGCTGCTTTTGAAAAAATGGGTCAGAGTGGGTGTGATGATCGCGTTCTTCGGGTTGGCATGTACAAGTATCGCCGTTATTCCGCATATCGAAATCGGCTTGG
This sequence comes from Campopleginae sp. 14b, assembly GCA_030522525.1. Taxonomy (NCBI): domain Eukaryota; kingdom Metazoa; phylum Arthropoda; class Insecta; order Hymenoptera; family Ichneumonidae; species Campopleginae sp. 14b. The sequence goes on along the minus strand of JAPYYS010000045.1, from coordinate 100,577 downwards.
ATCAAGAACTATCGATGCCCGAGGATAGTTTCGTGCTCAAGTATTTCCAGGTAATTCATAAAAAGTCTCATAATCGTAGACATTGTGACGTGTAAATTAAATCGTCAATATTTAATTAATTAATAACATACTCAACTTTTCAATCGTTTTACTCTTCCAGTTCCTAAACAGATATTTATCGATCGGGCCTCCAATGTATTTCGTTGTGAAAGACGGAATCGATTACTCCGATTACGATAGCCAAAATTTGATATGCGGTGGACAACATTGTAACACGGATTCCTTGTCGACGCAGATATTCATGGCCTCGCAACAATCCAATAGGTAATTCGAGCTTTCGAGTAACATTTATTTCCAATGCGAAAATTGTGAAAAATGAGTTTGCAAGTGGCGTCATGCGTTTTTTTCTCTTTCTCCAGAACTTACATAGCCAAACCCGCCTCATCGTGGCTAGACGACTATTTCGATTGGTCCGAGTCACTCGAGTGTTGCAAATACTTCCCTACGAATAATTCTTTCTGTCCTCATGCCGGTAAGTTGTAACACAATACTTGTTGCTTCGTGTCTTACGATTCGTAAAATCTGTATGGTCCATCCAACGGAAAATTGTCGACGATTCATGGAATGATTTCTTCGCAGATGGATCCTGCGACTCGTGTAACATCGGGCTCAACAGTTACGGTCGTCCGAACACGTCAGAATTTGAAAAATACGTATCGTTCTTCCTGCAAGATAATCCCGATGAGCAGTGCGCGAAAGCGGGACATGCTGCTTACGGGCATGGCGTGAATTACCTGACTGATCCAAAGCTCCGGGAATCTCAGGTCGGAGCCTCCTACTTCATGGCTTATCACACAATCTTAAAAACGTCCGCCGACTACTACGAATCGATGAGAGCAGCCAGAGAAATATCGGCCAACATAACCAACATGATTAACACGAATTTGCAAAATCGTCACATCAACCAAACCGTTGAGGTCTTCCCGTACAGTGTATTCTACGTATTTTACGAGCAGTACCTGACCATGTGGCCCGATACCCTTCAGAGCCTCGGAATATCTCTTCTCGCGATATTCGTCGCAACCTTTTTACTCATGGGTCTCGACATATTCTCATCTATTGTTGTAATCATAACCATCACGATGATCCTGGTTAATATCGGTGGTCTCATGTACTGGTGGCACATAACTCTCAACGCTGTATCATTGGTCAATCTCGTAATGGTAAGTGTGAAAACTCTGGTTCCCCTAAAACTCTCTACTCTTCGATTTTTCATCATTTTTTTCAATTAATTAATGCAACGTTATTTTATTCACAGGCGGTTGGTATATCGGTAGAATTTTGCAGTCACTTGGTCCACTCGTTCTCCGTGTCAGTGAGGGAAACGAGAGTCGAGCGAGTAGCAGATGCCGTCACGAATATGGGCAGCTCTGTATTCAGCGGAATAACGTTGACCAAGTTCGGTGGTATTATTGTTCTTGGTTTTGCGAAGAGTCAAATTTTCAAGGTAATTTTAATATTCGAATAAAATTTTAACGTCCTTCACAAGCCATCGCCATTTTTTCAATATTTTTATTTGCATTTTTCTAGGTATTCTACTTTAGGATGTATTTGGGAATTGTGCTGTTTGGTGCTGCGCACGGGCTCATATTTCTACCAGTTTTGCTCAGCTATATAGGTAAGAGACCACGAAATCATTGGTAACAACTGCCATTTTTTTTTACATTTACGAGTAACAAGATCCATGTCTGAGCGAGAAGTTTTACGTTCATTCGTGGTAGTAAATCACATTTGTTATTGTCGACAAGTAGGTACTTCATACAAGTCACTTCATACGGTAGATCCGAAATTCAGAGAAACTTCGAAATTGCATTCACTGCGTTTTAGTGCGACTGCATTCTCTCATTTTCTATCTTTGAAACGTCAAACTGGGGAGAAACACAATTTTTTACTGTACATTCCCTTTAGATTTTCGAGGTTTAATTTAATTGTCCAAACGGTATTTGACGGAGGGAAACAAGTTGGAAAACCCGTTGGATTATTTTTTTCAAATAAAAATCTAATCTCCTAAGAGAACGAGGCTTGCGCGACCGTTCTCGTAGATTAGCAACAAGTATGAACGAAATTTCGAGTACTCGGATAATTACGCAGTTTCTCCTTTATGCACGAACTGATGACTCCAAATTTATAAGCTACGATTCCAAGTGGCGCGACAGTTTACTAATTAACATAATAACTAACGAGTAATTAGTATCGAAAATAATGATGCAGAGCTGTCAAAGCATACGAACAAATATGTTTCCCCTAAAAACGATGTAAATTGTATGTAAGAGACCCCGAATATCCACGTACATGTGCACGAGAAATTAAACAGTGACATTTACATATCTTGCGGGCTAAATATTCCACTGATTGTTAAAACGCTGTATGAACGTAAATTCGCTACCTTTTTTGCGGGATCGTGATTAAACAGTGATTCGAAAGACTCGTTCATCCAGTTTATAACGACAAGGCGAGAAGAGAAAGGAAGAAAGAAGCTATAAATTTGCTAGAAGACGAGTCAGCGAAATGTCGACGTTTGGATCGACTGCGCAACAACGCTACGAAGAATTGTGTCGAACTCTGAACGAAGGAGTAATCAATATTTTTTTATAAGATTATAACAAATTAGTATGATCGGTGGTGGTTCCAGGTTCGCCCATGAACCGTGAGAAGCTGGCTAATCACAAGAGAGCGTTGCGAGGAAACCTGGACAACGTGCAAGAGACCTCATTGAATCATCGAGTAAGCAAAACTAATTCACCTCCCTCATCCGACACAAGTACATCTACATTCCGAGTGCTCGAATACGATAGATAGGTACGGAAATTAACAGCGCTTAATCAGCTTTTCTAATGTGTTTCATTTTTTTGATTTTTTTTCTCGATTTTTTGTTGTTTATTGTCAAGTAGAATTTGAAAAACGTGGGTTTTGCGTAATTCCCTCAGGATGTGGTGCTTTCCGCGGAAGGTCAAAAGGGAAAAAATATGTCACAGTCCGTATCGAGTGCCTCGAAAACCTATTCATTGTCCTTCACATTTTTTTCAATAACCCTCATTCCTGTAAACTCGTACTAATTCTGCTATGTACACTTTGCGTTATTTCCGTTGATACCTTTATTTTCTATTTATCCGTGCCGTGCCCGCGGTCCAAAAATTATTTACGTTTAGAGTTAGTTTAGATGCCGAAAATGATATGATATTGTCGGAAACAAATATAGATTTGAGGCTCTTTGGGAAACGCACTGGAGACCCAAAATAACTCATTCACCGGGATATTTTTGCAAGCGTGCGCGCGCTCGGCGTGACGGCGTTTCGGCAATCGGTGGACGACTGGATTTCGCGATATTTTTAGAGTAAAGGTGTTTTGTAAACTTTCTTCCGAAAAAATCAATGTGTGTGAGCGTTTCGAATGGACACCGTATTTTTCCCGCAAATTATTTTCAAGTGCTAAGGCCATTTGGAGATGGGAAATTACTCGCACTCTTTTCATTTACAAACTTGCAAGCAAAATCGCCAATTCCAAAAGACTATCCCGCATTCATGTAAATGTCGCTTAAGATTTAGTTATTCAAACTGCGATCGTTGGTGTTGGCGAACATGCCTCGGCTCTTGTGCATAAAAACTTGAGTGCCTCGGAGCGAAATAAATGCGAATCGATTTCTGAAATGAATGCAAATTCACGCTGCACACACACTAAAAACCTTATCTCGAGACTGTGACTAAAGGTGTGATCGTGAAACCTCAGAAATCGATCCGTTTACGTAGCATTCACGAGCATTCCGACACACCAAATTCGACATCAGATTCTGGGCGAATGATCACACGAGTTACAAATTCATCAGTGCTATAACCATTCTAAAAAACTTAATATTAACCGTTCGATGATCATTGTTCTAGGCGTGATGTCAAGCCGAGGACACAGAAGGGAGAGACAGCTCGACTATGAGATCAGAAACGAGCCACCGACTCGTCAGCTCGTCGACTCCACAACCCCTCTTGTCCAAAATTTCCCACATCAATACCCAACCACTTCCTACGCCAGTGTGAATGTCGAAGTTCCAAGAACCCCAACATCACCCAACCATTCGCTAGTTGAAACAATTAGTTGAAACGCCAATGAAAACAATCCATAAAGACCGCGTGTATATTCAAAGAATCTCGAAGATAAAAATTGGACGTACTGGGTTTGTTTTTTTTTTCGGCAACAAAATAGAAGAAAGTATAGGCGGGGAAATGTGTGAATCAGTAGGCGAAAAGGTGGAAATTGAAATTTGGCATCGCTCTTCATTCATGGCTTTTGCGGAATTAATGTAATATCGTGTCGATGTATAATTTTTTTCTCAAGGTATGTCTCATGCCATTGAACATACTTTTTTTTCAATATATTTATTTATAACGCAGGTTTATTATTAATATTATTATTATTTTCTCTTAATACGAAAATAATCATTATTTTGATGGAACAATAAAGATGATGAGTTATTCTATGGAATACAGGGTTCGAGATATAAGACACAGATATCAATGTTATCATCAACAAGACGAGGGAAAAATTGAAGGAATTGGCTTGAGAATGAAGATTCATTTAGAGTTTAAATATTTGATGATTCGTTCGCTTTGATGCTTGTCCCCCTTGTTGCTTACCAACAAACATAATCTTGAGTATCTGTACCCTCCATCGGCCTCTGCATCTCCATTAACTTGTATCTACTCGCGATAACTCGTTCGGGAAACCAGTTTCGCAGATGCATTTTTCTCCATTCATTTATAACCGACGATGCATTTGTTGTATTTTTATTTTGCTTAAATCCATTTACCAAAAAGAAATAAGGAAGTAACAAAGTTCGGTCCGTGACCAAGAAATATAATATACTATATTGTAAATATTCCAAAGGTCTAAAGGCGATTTACGTCTGTGACTAGAGAGAATAGTACAAATACGAATCAGCGGAAAAGGTACAAACCTCCTGACCGCTTAAAAACTTGTGTAAAAAAAATAGAAAAAAAACAAGCTCGATTGCCATACGTCCAAAAAGTAAAGTTCAAACATGCATCGCTTACCCATCAATTATTATTTCTGTATCGTCTTCATTTTATGTACAACACTGAAATAATACGGTCATTATTTTTCTTACGATCTGAGGTTATTTCTTCTCTTTCTTCAAAAGTCTCACAGTATTAGTAAAATATTTTATCTCGTCGTTGAATGGAAATTTCATATACATTCGTTTATTTGTCGTAAGGAAATTGAAACAACAACAATTTGATGTTCTATTGAAGATTTTCAATACAGTTAGTTGCTCTCACCCAAACAACATTTGTGAATAACTCCGGAAAAACATCTCATTGTAACATGTAGTCAGCTCAATGCAGTGTTTATTTTTGTGATCTAACGTGTTCTCGTTTACATTAACGCCAGTACATTTTCTGCAAAAAAAACTGGGTGATCCGTGCCGTGGACTTCGATCACTCATCCCAGGATGAATATCCAATCAATTGAAACACTCACCGGACCGTGAGTCTTACGTATTGTGAAAAAAGTGTACCGCGTCGTTTGAAATGGAAAAATTCTAATGGAAAAAAAAACCAACGCGAGCGGGCTCTAATTAGTTAATTAAACTTAGTCAACGTCCTAGGAAATGTCATTAACTGAAAATTCGTTTATATTTATTATGAAAAAAATCGTGATTCAGAGGATAAAAAAAAGACTATTTATAGTGTCTGCCTATAAGGTGTTTGAAATTTGCTTAGGAAAATGGATAAATAGCTCGTCGAAAACACGAAAATTCGAGGATTATTTACCCCCTAATCTATTTGTCGTTGATATGAAAAAGATTAGAAAAGAAAATCTCTAGTTATCACAATTCAGCTCTTGTTGAGTAGAAAAAATATACCACACATCGAAAAACATAAAGAAAAACTATAAATGCACGAAAACGCGGTCTTCGAGGCCCATCCATCAGACACGTATCACACTCCTAGGAATATGTAAAACAAAAGAAAACCAACAAATGCCATTTTTTTCAAAACTTCGTGTGGCTCGTGGAGCCATCTTTTTATCTCATGCGAATTTTATACGGAGATGATACTTTTTATACCAATAACAAGAGGTAATAATAGAATACAGTCAAACAAAAATACCATTAAAACTATTCAATCTACGTCTATAAAATTTGGTGAAAGAATATTACTTCTTTTTTGTCAAACAATAAAGTGAGAGCAAGAGAGAAAGAGATCTTTATATGAGTATTCGGATGAGAAATGCCACTCCTTGGCCAACACAATTTCGGGACCGGTGTGATACGAGAGAAAGAAAGCGAGATGTTATAGGAAATTTAGCGAACGTTGGATCATTGTCGAATAAATTTCGATGGAGTCCGTATGTAATGCCTTTATTTTTTGTTGAGTAAAATTATTTCCTACTATGAATTCGTCACACTATAGTTTACGAGTAAGATAAAAAACGAAGCGATTATGAGCCGCGTTGTCAAATGCGACTTAGAAGCACTGGGTATTGTACGAATTTTTGCGCGACATGAGACTGTACCAAATTAAAAAAAACAAATAGCTTGGGTCTGATTGATCTTGTATATATGCGAATTAAAACGTGCTGCATATCAAATTGACGAGTCTATGTGTTCCTATTTAATGTGAAAGTAATTGAGTGAAAAAAAAACCGAAGCAACACAAAAATCAACAGACTTTTTGACTACGAACTTTGTGCAAATAGACGATCTAACGTTTATATAGTTTATACAAAAGCAACAGACACACCTTAACTTCACCAAAACTCTACGGCCCAACGTGTGTAAATAGCAATATTTCTCACGGAATCGAATTGCTTGGTAAATTTGCTGTTTCTCAAGCGTTACCAGATGCCAAGCGAATTATATTAAGATACTCAACGTTTGGATATAACCTTGGATGTGACGGGGGATATATAAAATATAATACATATGTCCATATAGCTAAAATATTTCATTTATTTCCACCTCATCCGTTCACTATCGTTGCACTTTACTTCGTTTTGTCAAATTCACCAAACTCTTGTCTTTTCTTTTTTTTGTACGTGTATACATAATAATATATTAGTGTGTAGATTTAAAAATTTCAATCTTCCTTGCTCTCCATTTTTCGTTCAAAGTGATCCATTAATTTTTCGCGGACATTTTTTATTTTTCTGAAAGAGTAAAAGTTGTTCCACCTCTCCCTTTGAAAAAAGATAATAGGATGGTTTATCGTTAGCACAACTCGTGCAATGGTCCGAAAAGATGTACAGCCGGACTATTCTCGTCCGGGTCGCCCAAAAACTGTGCGTAAAGTTCTTGGTATCGCGATAACGTCAGTCCACCTCGCCTTCTGTCGTCGTCCTGTAATTTTCATTATTTCATCTCTAAAGATACTAATGGTGAATTATCGATTTCCGGAAAAAACATTCGACTGAAAAATATGCTGTTCCATTATTTGTAAATATCAGAGAACCTCGAATCTTATTGCTAACGTACCGTTAAAAGATTTTGGTAAGCTTCGTCGAGGACATCAATACTATCTACGGGAATCCTCGTGACGCAATTGTACCGGAACTCGTCGGCTGCTATAACACCGTCGTCTAAAAAAAATGTTTTCAAGCAATTATGTTTATTCTTTCTTCTAATAGAGAGGTTCATGTTTTTATGAACGGCGGGAGGCTTACCATTAATATCCACCAGCTTGAAATGACTGTCTATAAACATCTTCATCGCTTGGGGAAAATCGCGATAGGAACGTCCCACGCAACTTTTTTGTACTGCTTTCTTAAACTCTTCGACCGTTACTATGCCATCCTGATTTTCATTTTATAAATATCGTTATTCCATTTCGTTTAAAAAGGTCAATAACGTGTCTGTTATCGACGATATTAAAGGCACAGCGACGTAAACTGGTTTGAAAAATGTGAGAATGAAAAAGTTTTTGAAAAAGCTCTTGAATTAATCTCATGGATGTTTTTCCTAGTTGAAAACTTTCCTCTTGAGAAACAGTTACAATTTTTCGTTAAAAAAAAGTGGAACACAGCTGTGACACGGCGTCGTGACGAATTGCTTCGTTTTCAAAGCTCCAAAACGGTACCGAGCTAAAAATCACCTGACAACAGAAACAGAGTAGCATAGTGAAGAAACTACATAGCCACGTCTGTGGGATATATTATCCCATTTCGAGAAGATTCGTTTTTGATGAAAATGACGACTTTTCGCAAATAAAAATGATTTATTTACATATTTCAAGTTCATGTTATGCAAAACATAATCAGATACGGATTTTCTGTAAATCGGTGTTTATAATCCACCAATATCTTGAACGCCTGTCTAGTCATGAAGCCTGTCACGGTTGGTGCCAACTTTTTTGCATGAAAAATCGGAAACACTTCTCGAAAACTTTTCTAAGCCTCCGATAAATTTTCGGTCCATTTTTCCAACAGTCGAAAACATTGAAAAAAGGTTTAATGTTCTTTGAGCCTTTCTCGTGTCATGTGTCCCTTCAATCTATATTCGTTGTGATAACGATTTTCAATAGTTTTTTTTCACTACCTTGTTGAAGTCAGCGAGCTCTGCTATTTCTTCCCACAAGGAGAGCATTATGTGAAGATTTTCTTGGTACCGATTACCATTGAAGTCTCCTTTGCCCTCGATCAACGTCATCTTGAGGGCCATGCATTCAAAGTCGTGCTGATCCAATACTCCGTTATTATCGATATCTGGCCAAATAGATCATTTTTGCACGTCATAAACCCTTCAAAACTTTCGAGACATTCACCAAATTCTGCCCAACGTTGGAGCCAGTTTTCAAAGGATCGTAACAAAACTTCAACCGAAATGAAAACAAGCTTTTGACTATAAGTTGAGCATTCGCAAACGCTTAGTCAATCGTGCGAATTCCTTCTAAATTTTCCAAAAAAATAAATTTATGACCATTACGTGAAAAAAATGCACACTCTGAATGAATAAATCTTGAGTACTAACCGTAGAGAAACTTCACTATAAAACCAACACGATTGTCCCAACTGTATGCCATTTTTCGGTAGCTAAATTATAAACTTTGACACTTGAAAGGAACTTTTAAAAAACTGCAAGTCTATAAGAATTATTTACAATGATTACGTGTCCTTGAAAATGCGAATTAACGAATTGACTAAATCGATGGGTACGTGGAGGGATATAAAGAAGTCTCGAGGAAGGAAGTTTCTTAGAAGGAAACAGAATAGAAGTGAAAGTGGTTCGCGGATGAATCTCGGATGTATACTGAAGATGAAGAAGCGTTTCAGGGGTGATCTAACTTTAGAATGTCGGTGAGAAGAGAGAGAGAGAGGGACAACGAGATAGTGAAAGAAACACGGAGGTGTCGTTTGCGACTGCCGTGTTTTGTACGGAAGATGCGGACTCCTCCCTCCATTGCATTAAGGATGTTATATGCAACGGTACATGAATTGCCAATATTTGCCAATTATTTGGAGCTTTGAGACCTCGATTCTCGCCACTGTTGTTTCGCTCACTTCTAATTTCAATGGAGGATTTAAACCGATAACTCTTTCGCCGTCCTCTGTCTCACTAGAAGTAAAAAGTGAAAAGAAAGAAGTGAAAAAAAAACAAATATGTTTGCAATTACGTAGAAAATAAAAATAAGATCTTGGCGTGGATCATTTCGAGATCGTGTAGAAAATACTTGGGAATCGAATTTAATTGGTGAGCGTCAAAGCCAGGCCCGTTTGGCGTAGAACACCTTATGCCTTCACAATCGTTTGTGTCTACGTATACAATGTGTGTATATTTATGTCACACGGAGAGACGAACACGCGCGATTCGCTTATACATCTCTTTTTAACAAACGACAATTCGTGACACAAAGGTGTATTTTCGTACTGTCTTGAGTGCGCACACGCTATCTGTGTATTTATGCGGAAAATTCACAACTTTGGTGCTCATCGTGCGAAACATACATTTTACAAACATACCATTCTGATCCATTCTTCGTTCTTCATTCCTTACTATAGGTGTTGAATGCTGCGATTTTCAATTATCATTTGGCATCGGATGCGACCGTCCTTGTCTAACATTGGGTACAACTTCGCTCCTGGCGCTCGGATTCTCTCCCCAGGATTATGCACGACAGCTACCTCGTTTTTCATTCTTATTTATCACCCAAATGTATCGTCTGTGTGTCTCGACTCTAGACCTTATTCCACAGAATGTTATAGGCTTCGATGTAACTTGGTAATGAAACGAAAAGTCATTGTTTTTTTTTTCGGTTTTTTTAATGTAGAAAAATCTTCAACTCATTACCTTCCTCTGTGTATTTTACAAATAAATTAGTTCGAAATTTGTATGAAAAGAAAAAATGAATAAATACGAAATACCAAGGATTTCTACCTCGCTGGAAAATTAAAAGGAATGTAGCACTGTGATGATCTTAGGCACTTTGTGTGACTAGTTTTCGGGTTTGCTGCAACGAAAGTCACTCCGTGATTCTACTCAATGCCGAAGGAAATATTCTTCGACGTATTTCGAGATGCCGGGTTTATCTGTGAGCGGAAAATCGCATTTTTACGTTGTCCGGTTTCGGAATTAATAAACAGAAAATGGTCAAGTGATAATTTGTACATACCTATGATTCTGTTGCTCATTATGGTTCGATGCATCTCCTTGCAAGTTTTCGTAAAAGTATCTCGGTCGGGCATGAGTGTCGACGGATAATGTTTCATAAGGTACGCTTTGAGGATTCTCGCCGTCTCAAAACGTACAGTTTTCTCCGTTGGTACACGCGGCACGTATTTTTTTTTCAATTCGCCAGGAACTTGATCCTCCTTGTTTGTTGCAGTTTCTTTGGATTGTCTCGTGGTGCGTTGTGGGTGGCAAGAATTCGAATAATCATTTTTGGCTTTAGTCGTTGTTTCCAAATTTTCTGAGGTCCGAGTTTTGTCTTTTGTCTCGGCAATGTGATTCGATTTTTTCAAAGACCTCGAAGGACGTTTGAGGCTTTTGGACTTTGCTGACGATTCTTCATCATCGTTAGAGGTTCGTTGTTTTTTGGCATCTTTTGCTCCTGAATGCTTCGCTTCCGTTGACGAAGTTTCAACGAGCTTCCGCTTCCGCCATGATCTTTCGGGATCTTTGTTGCGTTCCTCGGATTTTTCTCGACACGTCGATGACTCAACGTTGGACGAATTGTCCGTTACACAAGAAGCCCCGAGCCCGCTTTCAACAGCCGCTTCGATTTTAGGGCGTAAAATAGTGGAGCTCGACTCAGACTTTGAAGGCTCGGGATCGATATGTCCGGATGAGCTTGATGTCGCAATATGCGATTGCGAAGAAGCTTCAGCGTCGATTCCCAGTCGGTCATTCACATCAATTTTATTCTGGCTCTTGTCCATCATCGTACCAGACTTGCTTGCCGAATCTTTATCTTCATTATCTTCATGCTCGTTAGACGAATTTCCTACGGACTCAATCTTTTTTTTACTCGTCGCGCTTTTCGCGAAATAGCTCAATATCGTATTAGCCTTTTTCGCGTCCGACGAATTTCTCTCCCTTTTTTTCAACCCATTCTTCATACATCTGTCATTATTTATTTCCGTAGCTGTTCTAAAGCCACTGTTTAGCTTGTGACTGAACGAGGATTCTGTCGGACTTGACGAGTCATTCTTTTTGGCAATATTTCCAACTCTGCTCAAAAGAAGCTCCGAACTCTTTACAAAACCATTGAAAACTTCCTCTTTCCTCTTCTTGACGTCAGGGGCTGACGTTACGATACTTTTAGTGCCGTATTCCTCGAAGTAACTATATATCGTTCCGCTCTCTGTTGCTTTCCGTATAGCGGTCATCTATTCGACGAATACGCATTGGAATTTTTTTTTTTTTCGGTTTTTACTCTTTTTCCTGAAGTCCAGTAGAAAGATTTGTACTTACAGTATTGAAAATGTCGAGCTTGTACTTATTCGCAAGTTTAGTACGACAGAGAACTTCATACTCTAATTCACGGGATACGTTTCGAACTTGAAATTGTTCGGCATCGTGGCTGAGTATGTCGCCGAATTTTTCGTAATTTTGTGAAAGTGCCTCAGTCAGTTGAGTGAAACAGTGCTCCCGGACCTGAAGCGAATAAAAGATTTTGAATGTTTGAAAATAAAAAAACATTTTCTTATAGATGGATAATCGTTTACCTGGACGGTCAATCCTCGTACTTTCGTGTCTGTACTTTCGGCAGCAAAAACTTGTGCTTTTTTGGCAGCTTGACTGTTTTGTTTCTTTATATTTTCAAGTGTATGTCCACCGCCTCGCCGAAGAGCGAATTGTTGCTGGATAAATTCTGCGGCCTCCCGTTTTTCTTGCGCTCTTAATCTGTCCCGATCTTCGCCATCGTCGTCGTCCCCTCCGTCGCCCTCGCTAACCAAAATCGTTGGTTATAATTAAATATGTAAATTTCACGGACCCGAAACCCAGGAACGAATCGATTTTGAAATTATTCTGTATATTGGTTTTTTGAGGGCCGAAAAAATTATGAGAAATTTTTGCTCTGTACTACACTCCGAACTTAAGAATTTCAGGACCACGCACCATGAGGGTGCAACGAACTAGCGCAAGAAAATCATTGCGTAAGGTAAATTGCATATTCGGGCGTACGGAACGTTTCCAAACAATCGGAATTGGATTTTTTCATTGGAAACGGTCAGACCGTCTTGAATAGCGTCGAATGAACATTTTTTAAACTGAAAATTGTGCGTGTTTGCCGGAAAATCGCATGCCTAGAGCATAAGACAATCTTTTCGCTTCAACACGGGAACGTTGATTCGGTGGTCGATATAGCGAGTGAAGTATGCGAGTATGAAACGAACCGAATGATTTACAGTGACAAACGACGGTCTTTAAACTTACAATTTATCGTATCTGGGCAAGGCTATACCGTCGAGATTCGACGTAGCGGTTCTCCGTTGATTCGACTGAGACATTTCAAACGCTGAGATTCTCAGTCTGACGGCATCCTTGTCCTCGCAAGAATCGCAATGATTATTGCACGCGGGTGGACGGTCACCGAAGTATTTTGAGAACTCCGCGTGTCTGCATCTAAAATAAAGGCAAAAAACTGTAAAAAAAAAAGGTAATGCCGATGGCTTTGTCCCACGACTGCGTTGTATCTAAATAACTGAAGCTCGAGAAATGAGTTTCTTACTTTGCTTCGAGACAATAAGTGACCATTTTTTGAAAGCTCGTAAATTTGGCTTTAACCAGTTCAGGTGTCTGTCCAGGTCCGATTTCTTTCATTAGGAATGAAATGGCACGAAGTTCTTCGTTGCTAAAATAAATGCGACAAAACGCGGGCTTTCCGTCTCGTCCGGCTCTTCCGGATTCTTGATAATAAGCTGCCACGCTCTGAGGCACGGTCCAGTGCACGACGAATCTGAAAAGAGAGATAATAGTGTGTAATAAATACACAATGGAAAAACAACAACAATTACCATCGGCTCATTCTAGTTTCTCTCATTTCTATGTAATTGTATTTGTATGAGTTTGCTTGTGTCTGTTCCACATTGGTCGCCAACCTAACCGATCCTTTGTCCACCCCCATTCCAAAGCTGCAAGTTGCGGCAATGACTGGCACGTCGCCAGAGGTCCACCTATCTTGAGCGTTGGTACGATCACGACTGTTAAGACCTAGGCGTTACAAAACGTTTAACGGACGAAAACGTTAATATAAAGTTCACAACTGGTACGTGCGTGCATGCAAGCAAAGAAACACTTTGTGTCCGTACCGCCGTGGTATGCTAGGGTCGGGATTCCGAGGTCGGTCAAACGCTGCGCTATTACTTCCGTAGCCTCTTTTTTACGGCAATATATTATGCCGCAACTCCGTTTGTCCTGAAAAATATGACGCGACAATAAATTTATTAAGATTTATTTCATGTATATTCAATTTTTGTGCGACATTAAAAACCCAGTTTTCTTGAATTAAATTGTACGTGGACAAAGAGCGAAGAAAATGTTGATTAACTTAACGTAGCAGGACATAGAAGTGCTCGAAAAATTCTGTCATCATTTTGTTTTCGGATTTCGTTATAAATCTTGTTTAGAATTGGCGCTGACGAGTTTCGCGATGAATCATTTATGTGGACCTAAATCCATCACATGAACAATTTTCTGTCCGGAATTACTAACAAATTTCAAAATAGAAAGCCACCAGTATCGCCGGGGAAGAACGAAATTCGTTCAATGCATCAGAAAATGTCGATGTCTGAACGTAAAGGTGGAAAAGTTTAACACATCAACGGCGTATAAACGTTGTTCCAATGATAAATCATTCCATACTTCTATGCAATTGCCCAATGCAAATACAAATGCAAAAACCCAAACAATTGTTTACGACGCATGAGAAACTCACCGCACCAAAAGTTTCGTCCTTGGGTCCAAGAGCTTCAACAATGAAGCTCTTCAAATGATCAAACGGTTTTGGCAATGATTCTAAAAACCATACGTCGTAATAGAGATTTTGACGGAAGACAGGAACAGAAAAGACAAGCGGTTTATTCATCTTGAGACTTTGAAAAATGTCCTCGACCACCTGTAGCAAAATCGTATATGAATCGTTGACGATTGTTCAAGGTGATTTATCTTGTTTCCTCGTGGATACAAATTATACCTCTTTTGCAGCAGTCGCCGTTAGAGCTACCACAGGAACTCCCGGTAATATTTCTCGAAAAGAACCGAGCTTTCTGTAGCTGGGACGAAAATCGTGACCCCATTGACTCAGACAATGTGCCTCGTCTATTATCAAGTACGATATAGCTTTCATTTTGTTTAATTTCGTCAAAATTCCCTACAGAACAAAATTTACCTTCAATAAACAATTATTAAGAATATTATTAAGAACATTATTAAGAATAAACCTTTTTTGTACCAATACATTGTAAATTTTTCTATTCACTCATTGGAGCAAGTGACTTCCAACTTCTACAGCACCAAAGTGGTAAATATAGATTCTCTTAGGCCCACCGATGTCTGAATGTTATTTCGGCTTTTTTTTTTAGCAAACCGATACAAATAAAATTCTTTAATGACGCTTTGAGTATCAAATGTATGCCACATTGTAAAATTCAGTCATTATCGCACTATCATTTTTTGTCGATTTTCATTGACGAACAATCGTTGGTGATGTAAGATTTTTTGGTGCACTTGATGGTGAAAAATGTTCAACGATTTGGATGATTACCTGAAAATATTCTTGGGTACACATCTCAGGTGTGACATAGAGTAGCTTGGTCGATGGTTTTTTTGATTGTATATCCGCGATGATGGAGTTCCTCTCAGCTGCCGGAGTCTTCGAATTGAGCGAGCATGCTGGGATGCGTTTGCTTACAAGGAAATCAACTTGATTCTGTTCAAACACGAAATTAATGACATCGTTAAATCAGCATGTACTGCAGGGAGGATAAATAATGAAACCCATTGTTTTTGTCACTTGCATACCTTGACGAGTGCCAACAGAGGAGAAATCACTATGGCTAGAGCATTTTCTTTCATGATGGCAGGTAATTGGAAGCAAAGTGATTTTCCACCACCCGTTGGCATACACACGTAAACATCGCGATCACCTGCGAATTGTTTTGCAATTATTCACTGTGAGCTCAAGAGTTACAGGTCCGTGGATTGGAAACTCCCGTACAGAAATATTCCGAAGTAATCCGAAAAGATTGTCGTTGCCCATTTTCCTTATCATAAGCAAATGCTCTACTTCTTGGAACAAAGATTTTAAGTATGGAAGCGGAAAACATCAATTCATCATCACAACAAATCTACTCCAAAATCGGGGGAATAGGTTAATTACTTACCCTTGTAAATAGCAGCTGTAGCTTTCGATTGAATGTCGCTTTTGAAATCATCATATCCAAATGTTTTTTTCAATCTCTGCCTTAACATTTTTAGTCTTCTTCGTTGTTATAGAATGATTTCAAAAAACCTGCCAAAGCTTGATGAGAGGAGAATCGAAGAAAAACCCGACATAGCAAAAAAGACTGCGAAACTCGGTGCTGTTCGAAATCCTGAACTCGACCGGTACTCGAGAAAACGTCATACCAATAATCGATCATGTCACGCGCGTGTTTTTCAAATTTTTGATGCACTATAAAATCGGAATATTATGAAAATAATAAACGATGAAAAGTAACTTGTCACGGGCCCGAAAAGGATTATTTCAACAATTCACAGCTCGCCCTCGTCACGAGTTATGTATTATACAGGTTGCACTTTTGTTTGTTGTTTATTTTTTTCAAAATGAAAATGACATGTCCCACTACAAGATTTTTAAATATAATATTCTTACTCCCTATTTCTAGCATTAGGTTTTCTGTGAATAATCCTTCCTTAAATTTCTATTTTTATTCCCATACCACAATGAATCAATTTTTTATTTCAATATAATTGTTTGCTCCTTTCAAGATTTCCAATTAAGTTTTTCTCCATTTGCTCAGGTAATTTTCGTATTTTCTTTGCGGACTTATGCTAAAATTTATAATATGTACAGATGAGATCTGATGCAGCCTCATTACAAGCGAACGGATATCACGATTATTCAGTTCACAGTTTTGTGTGTTTACGATAGGTAAGACAATATATTGTGTAAAAGACATTCACAAACTTGAATTACGTGTTTCTGTTGTTGTTGGGTTGTAAGGAAGAAAAATATGAAAAAAACGGCTCCATCCTTTTTGTTTAGTAAACTATTTACATTTGGTATGGAAATTTCGATTTCAGGCTCGCTGTTACATAATTATGTGTTTGTTATAATTTTATATTTCATTTCTCGTTCGATCAACATTTCATCGTTGTGATGATGTTCTTTGTCATTGAAAACAAAAATTTCAACTCCTAGCTCGAGCTAAATGACCCAATATGTCGTATCTCTCTCAGGTTATTCAATTGCCTATTATTTTGTTACGTTGATTTCTTTCAATAATATTATTTACATATTACTGATCTCAACAAGGAGTTTCCTTCGAATTGCTCCGCAACAAAGAAAAAAGTGATCTTTCTTGATTTTTTCACAGGAATAACATCGTTCAGGAAATGGGAGCTTGGTGTTTTTGTTTCTTTTCGCTTCTTCGTACGAGAAATCATAGGGAGGCCCATACACTCAGAAAGGCTGAAAATGAATTTTGTGTTGCATCAAATTACTATCACGATCTTTAAGCACTAGAGATGTATATTAGTGGTTCTTATTGCTATCGTCATTAATATTAATTGTTATTACGACTATTATTATTTAGGCATTGCTAATGAAACTGAAAAATCACAAATGAACTTCGCGAAATAATGAATTTCGAATTTTTATCGATGGAACACCATTTTCATCATTAGCGGCGTAATTATTATTAGTTGTGACGCGAAACAATCTCTCGCCTGACGGATATTACATATCTTTTGCCGACGGTCCATTGGCTTTTATCACAATGTGGAAAAATTGGAATGGCGAACGTCGATTTCTTAATTTCGCTCGGAATATCGGACGTACGAATGACGTTTTTCTTATATCGAGTACGATGGAAACCCTGCGATAAAAGGTCAAATCGATCACGGACTTTTACCTGTCATATCGTCATTTTTGTATGACGACTAAAGTTTCATTCGAAACTCACTTGTACGAACTTTTTAGCAACGAATACAGCAGAGATAGCAAAATACGTTTGGTCTTATCTCCCTGCGTGTTTCGAATAGCCAACGAACAACGGTGATGTTTGCAACGGTAATCGAACTATTATTTCGATAACACGTAAGACATCCACAGTATTATTTGTTCTACATGATTTTTACGACGATGAGGTTTCAAGCCTCGAATTTTTCATTATTTCTCCGAAGCTTATAAGACTGTCTTTGGAGCTGTACAGATTTCGTTCTGATGACATCGGGACATGAGACTATGGACGATTAAACATTTTGTGATTCACGTTCTAATGAGCAATGCTCACACAGTTTGATTTTATTTTTCACAAGTTTTTACCGAGTCATTATTACCAACTTCGGAATCGCCCTGTAATCTCGATTTCTTGGCAGAATATTTATTTGTCATTTCGTTTTTTCAATTCTATTATTTTAACATGTAACACTGTCGTACTTTTTCACTTTTGATCATTAGTTCAGAGACAGAAACGAGACATTACGCATGTCAAATAATATTGACCTTTAAGGAGTTATACCATGATCGCCTCTAGCGTCTTTGTTTTTCATCAGATACCATAGGATTTTTTCAAATTTTGTGACGCAATGTTTTTTGTAGCTATGATAGTTTGATAAATAATTTGAGGAAACGACGTCGCCAACATAGTGTAGAAATTATAACGTTCGAATTTATGTACAATCTTCATGGAATCTTGACTGTCAAAAAGGACTGTGAGCAATGTTGAGGAATCAGACACACTGCGATGTGGTATGAATGTGAAAGATTCATTTGTTTTCTTTTTCTTAGTTCCACAGTGCGGAATTCATTTTTAATGTTCGAATTTTGACAGGGAAGGTACAGCATGGAATCCAGAGTTAATAGCGTTTATCGAGGAAATACGAAGGCTGACAGTTTCATGAGGATTTTGAATTCGCGAATCCCTTGAATTTTCGTTTCGTCGATTTTTTTGCACCAAAGATATTTTCTCTCAAGTATATACATATGATTTTTATACGCGCATCGCGCCCTCGCAGCAACGGAAATTTCTCATTTTTTTGATCAACAAAATCACGTGCATGCGTTAAGGGATGAGAACTCGGAATCGCGATTACGTGATGCTTAAACCGTCAATGCCTGCAGAAGATTCACCTGCGTTTATTTCGGAATAGAAATTCTGAACGATATAAATCTTTGTCAACGGAAAAAGCTCCGTGCAGTTCTTTCGAGAATATCGAAAGATGGCAGAAAAAAAATGAATTCGTACCAACGCAAACACTGACTGAGGAATTTTTACGCTTGAAAAACGAAGAATCAACCGATTCGTTATTTCAGAGAGTCATAGAACATCGTTTGTTTTTCACTTTGTAGAAAAAAACTTGAGCTCGTGGTAATAATCGAACTACCGAAATGCCATATCCATGTAGCGTTGGTTTTCTTAACATGAGTTGTGATTATTTCAATGAATAATGAATATAAAGTATGCGAGTGAATAATTTTAAACGAACAAATGATAATTTTAAGAGTAACGCATTGAAATTTCGTATGCCGACGGAGACGTTCATCGGACAATTATTTACATACATATTTCTAACATGTTTTTTGTTTCATTTCAATGAATAGTTGGCAGTTCCATAGCTGCAGTCTGATTTTCGTCATTTTCTCATTAGTGTGGTTTATCCTCATTCTTTCCATATTTGTATAAAAACTGTAAATTTATTGAGGGCAACAGTCGCACATTAGCGAGATCATTGCACTCTTTTCGCGTATGCATGTAGATTTGGGTGTCTGTATTTATCGGTCTGTTTTCAATGGGAATTCTCGGACTGGAGAATAATGAAAATCAGCAAACGAGCGAAGTACACCGTCCAATGAGCAGTTCGCAAACGAATAATATTACGTTTAGTTACGGCTCGGCTTTTCTTTCTTTTTTCTTCATTATTATTCGTTTGTCAGATTTATTTTCGGTGAAATTTAACTTGGTAGCACCACTTATATGCTTCCAGTTTTTTTCTTTAGTTGCTTCCACGCCGATATTCTCTCTTTCAAGTCGGGCTCTGTAAAAGATTTGTTAGACATTATTATCAATTACCTTTTTACTGTTAAGGATATTGAAAAATCATTGAAATTATGATTGAAATTTGAAAGAAACATCATACGATATTTACGTTCCTGTCACGCGCCGAGAAAAACAAAAGTCATATTTTATTGACTGATAATTTGATTTTTCTTGAAAACTCAATAACTGGGAAGTAAAAAAGTGTTGTGTAGGATTTTGAGTGACTGGGAAACTCTTCGAACTTACCTGGTGTGAGCATATCTTCGCTAAGAGGTTGTCGACTGAACGGATCTGTCGAGCTGTTGAGTAAATGTCTGATAATAACTGCTTTGTCCATAATAATGCCGGACGGTAGTTTAACAGGATCTTCCATGAGTGTGTCCATCAAAGGATCTCGGAATTCCTCCGGCGCATCTCCGTAATCTTCGTCCCGCGCTCGATTATCTCTCGCAATGACGGCTGCTTTTTCGGCGAGTGCCATGAATCTCTCAATTTCTGTAGTCGTTTTAATCGCCGATCGTCCAAGTCTGTTGGCCGCGTCGGTGAACAATTCCTTGCCGAACGAGCGCTGCAAGTTGGTAACAAAAATGGCCGTGAAAAAATGTTAAAAATGGAGTTTTGCCGAATCGTTTGGCTGAACAAAAAAGAATAATTTCGTCAGTAAAGGGTTTAGGGTGAAATTATGAAACAAACGAGAGTCGAATCACTGAGGATACTCACTTCGTCACTGGCTAAGGCAGCAGCGAAACTATCACAGTCAAGATGTAAATAAATATCGACCAATTGACTAAGCAACGTCCTCGGTTCCCAGCCGTACTTCTGAGGTTTTCGAACTTTCAAATTTTTGCACTTCGGACCGCACAATTGTTGTAAATTAAAGTTGAGCATCGCGCTCAAACGTCCGACGAGTTCAGGTCTTAAGAATGGCTCGGTGATGTCGACCGTTAAATAATGGAACATGGAAACGGTTTCTTTGGCCAATGTTAAGTAAGACCTGGCCTGTCGTTCGTCCGCAGTTAATTGTCTCGATCGCGATTGTTGTTGTTCTTGGGATAGCGCCGTCCATTGGCTAACTTCGGACATTAATTCTTGCACCTCGTGTATACGTTTCAACGACTCAAGGCTCTCATCGAGCAAGAAAGTTGTGTCGTTCATCAGCATGTTGATAAACTTAACGAACTGTTTTCCGTTGTTACTCTCGTTGACGATCGACGCACGATGTATCGGACTGTCCCACATTGATTTTAAAATCAAACTGATGTGATAGCGGATCGAAAATTTGTCGTAAAATTCGGAGCTCGATCCTGTCGTTTCAACGTCCGTGTAGAATTTCATGAGATAGGAAGCCAGATAAGTTTTTGATATTGGATGGGACATCACTTGATCGTGTAGAGTTTCAGTTCGTCCCTGCAACGCGAACACACATTTTCATTCACGATCGTGAGCAAATTCGACAAAAAGTCAAGCTTTTTCGATGAGAATTCGCTGTTTTACTAAGAAAATGAATTTTCTGCGTACCTGGACACTGGGATTAATGACAAATAAGACTTCGATTATCTTGGCAATGAGATACGGATTCCTTATGCAATGTGGAGTACATATGACAACGAGGAGCCAAGTAATGAGAGAGTTGTCCATGTTGTTGGCCACAACGCCTGGACTGAATCTGCAAATAGAAAAATGAACGAGGATTAAAATAAATGAAGATATTACGACGGAGAAGGATTTGGAAAGGTTTGAAAAGTTGAGCTTACTGCAGAGTGAACAAGAGGAACTCGGCAATGTCCTCGACGTACCACTCGGGGAGAGCGGTGAATTTGTGGGGTATTTCGAGTGGCAAAGGCAGCGCCGGTAAGGGCACACCAGGAAGTGTTTGTGTGAGTAAGCCCAGCAAAACTTCGGCGACGGAGGTGTAAAAGTGTAAAGATCGCCGGAGCAGTACAGGGTCAATGAGACCCGCATCAGCGCAGGATTTGGATTTTCCGAGACGTTTGAGTTGTTGCTTCCAGCGTTTGATCAGCTCTTTGTTATGTCCGGCAAACGGTGCGTCTTTCCACTGTGGCTCGGTAGCTTGAAGCTCGTCAAGCATTTTTTGCAAATCTCTCAGAGCCCGCAATTTTCTTTGATACTTTTGCAAAGCGGGTAAGAGAGCGACGTGATGACAGTGCAAAGTCAAAAACCAGCATTGGGTTGGAAATTTGGCCTCGGTCCACTTGTGGCTTTTTTCCAAATCAACCAGCCACTCGACAACCTCTTGAGAGGACAATTTCAAGCGAGTGTCGTTCTTTATTTCAACGAAACTCGAGGGGTAGAATGGATACAACGGATCAACCGTGTCCAGTTTTATTTTCACAGAGAGCATCTGTAATACCGATAAAAGATTGAGCATAAAACCGTCGCCGGCGA
Source organism: Campopleginae sp. 14b (assembly GCA_030522525.1). Taxonomy (NCBI): domain Eukaryota; kingdom Metazoa; phylum Arthropoda; class Insecta; order Hymenoptera; family Ichneumonidae; species Campopleginae sp. 14b. The sequence continues at coordinate 78,401 of JAPYYS010000045.1, read as the reverse complement.
GGGCGAACTCTTCCGTTTGTATCTGAGCGCGTTTTTCGTTGTGGCGCAAAAGCGCCGCCAAATATGCGAGTGTTGCTTCCCGGCATGCGCTGTTTGCCAGTATAGCGTGTAACATTTTGTGCAGCGATGTTCTCGTGCTCTCTAATTCTTGCTGCAAAGTCAGATTAATCGATTTGTCGCTCGATGGATTACCACTGAAAAATTTCTCCGCTACTTTTGGAGAATCTTCGGCAAACACCGAGACCGAGAGGAATGGTCCGAGAAATGATGTTCTCGCGAGTTCACGTCCTACCGCGGTTGTCATCACGTCCGGTAGAAACTGTATTTGATGAGTTATTAGACGACAAATGGGACGAATATTCCCGCTCGTACCGCATCGTATCTCGATCAGTTCCTCGAGGGCCTCGATCGGTCGTCTGTGAGTATTCCCGACCAAACTTGCTTGCTGCATCGAAAGATACAGGCCCTGCAGAAGCGGCGTAAATATTTTGTTGAAAGTATGCGGATTCGAGTGAGTCCGAGCAACCAGCTCGTGCAAAAATCCACGTGGTAAAGTTTGCGTTAAAACGGGATAAAGAAGTGGCGTCGAATAATTTGTCGATACTGATGTTTGGCACAGTCCGACGAGTCCTTGTAGAACGAGGCTCGCGTATTGAACGCATTGGGCTCGAAGACCAGCTAATACGTCCGATAGCGGTGGCACGCTCGAACGCTGTTGAAATAAAAAACGAGAACGAATCAAATATAGAAACAAGCACGAGCACTAGCCAACTAATCGTAACACACAAACGCCCTATCTTTGTCTCTTATTTGCACGTCAGAGTCATTGACCACCCGATATATATATATATATATATACATACGATTTGTCTGCATGTTTTGCTTTATCATAAAACTTCTTTGTTCATTCCAACAAAAATAAAGGCTGGGGCTTAGAAAATTCTATTTTTCCCTTTAAATCATCAATTCGGGGTTAAGCTGAAAACATTCTTTACTCGGAAGTCGCAGGACTATTGAAAAATTTTGTAAACTAGAAATTTGGGATAAGAATCCATTGTTGAAAAATCACAGAAGACTTTCAATTTTTCATTCCATCAACGAAAAGTGGTTTTTCTTTTGCAACTCGGAATCTTCCACAAAGTTTTCACATCCAAGGAGAAAAATTGATGACCAACCTTGGGATGATTTCGCTCCTCAACCGCAACTCTCGTGTAACAATCCAACAAGTAGAGAAAACTTTTAGGCTGTGCAAGTTTACTACCCGATGGCAAAGTCAGCGTCGATACTGGATATGATGGCAAAGTCGCTATGGGACTCAACAACGGGCTGGCTTGACTATTTGGACTGTCCTCTCGATCGGAAGGCGTGCTAACCACGATTTCTCTCATTGGATCTTCACCACGTGCACACATGTACATTACTTCCATCAATGCTTGACTCGCAATGTCCATATAATCTTCAATCTTGTGAGCCTCCACCGTTGTCGCTGTTTGTGGCAAAAATATCCCACCTTCGTTCGTTTCCTTCCATGCCACACACAGCACCCGCGATATCACCGTGTGTATCTGCTCGACAGTGATCTCCGTGCTGGAACTTGTTGTCTGTTAACAAGTTTCAACAATAAATTAAGCAACTTCGTAAATTTCACGAGGAAATAATAAATCAATATCATTCGCTGGTCATGACACAGGTTTCTCTCAATTATAATCAAGATTTCTTTCTTTGAGGAAAATAATTGATGCGGAAAAAAAAATTAATACCATGGAAACTGAATTTTTTTGTAATTTCAATAAATATTTATTTTTATGAATGGAAATTCTAAGAGTTTTGTCTTAATTTACTGTTTTAATTGAAAAATACTTCTAGTGCCTAAATAGTGCATGAATATTGTTTGCTCTCACTCTTGATCTTGGAGCAGGATCTTTTCTGTCAGTTTCTTCGACTTCCATATTTTCAATTCCTGAATCGACATCAACTCCAAAAGTATTGCACTGTTTGTCACTATTTTCCTCTACGTCCATAGCCGCTTCCGGTTGCGGTATTTGTTCCATAGTCGAAGATATTGTAGACCCGATTTGTTGCTGCGATTGAGAAGGTTTGGAAGGACCCGGAGTGCTTGGAGAAGCCGGCGTAGTTCCAGCCGTACCATTCGAACTTGTCGGCAAATTGCTCGTCTCCAAACCAGCCAGACGAGCTAATCTCCGCCTCCTCATCTATTTATAATATATTTTTATTACAAACGGAAGAGAGAAAATGAAACGTCATGGAGACAAAGAGTTGCTTGGCATTTGTGAATTAGAGTCCGTAATAATTCATTGCAGGGATTTTACATTTCTAGATTTGCAAAATAACAATCGTTAATATGGTGAGCATCTGTCGAAACTTTAAAATATATGACGTCGTTACTGTTATTGTTATTATTATCGGAGCGTAAGTGTTCACAACGAATTTGGCAAAAGATTGAGGAAATTTGCAAAAGCATTGTTTGGAATAGATTTCCGACTTTCCAACAATCGAAAAAGAAATTTCTCTCCTGAACTAGGAAGTCATTGGTCAACATCGTCAATATCACAATGAATTTGGCTGAAAAAAGGTAGGATAAAGAAGCGTGGGCAGGAAGGAATCTTCGTTTGAATGATCTGAGTGCGAAATGCAGAATTTTCTGTCATCCCACACGTTCATTAAATTTGCAGTCGATAGCGTTCAAAAATAGGCACTGAGCCTAATTATTCTTGAAAATCGTGACAGCTGTAAAATATTGGATATTGCAATAAAAACAAATAATTGACTCGGCGCATTATTTCAGAAAGGATGACGTATTCACAACTTGATTGTTAGACGGAAGATTTATTTCAATTACACGAGAAATAGGTTATTTAGAAAACGATTGAAAAAACAATGCTAGATTGAATAAAAACTCGTGTGACGAGATTTCTCGGGTTTAGAAAAAAAGTAATGGTGTTGTAACGTTCGAAAATTTGATGAGGCTAGAAACACGAGAAACCGTCTAGCGTTCGTGCGATAATTCGAATATGGATTTGAATTTATCATGTTTATTGCGGCCTCGTTGGCTCGTGTAGAAGAAAAAAAAATGCCGAGGAAGCCCCAGTTGGCAGCAAACTGTCTAAATTGCTTGGGTGCAGAGACCCAGAAACAAAGTCAATATATGTGATCGTAGCCCATTCGACAAGAAACGGATAGAATAAGATGAGGAGAGCGCGAGAAACTCTCGAAGGGGCTTTGTCTGTAAAAGGAAAGGTTATTTTTCTATCAATCACGACACAAAACTTACTTCCTCTTGGCTCAATTCGCTCATGGCGATGATAATCCTGAACTTTTCGCACCCAGTTTCGAAATCACTCACAAACAACAAACAACAAACGAAGAAAAAATAAAAACACCCACAATAAACTCGTTGCTCTTTTAATTCACACTTATATCGAGTTTAATTATGTCGCTAGAAAATGTTATAAAATAGTGTGTAAACGAGAGTTGCGCTCGCTGCGATATGTCAGAAATTTTTGGACAGTCACTCCACATCTGTTTGAGTTTAGACGTGATACGAGCGCTTTATCTACGTTCGAGTCACGGAACTCGCGACCCTCACGACGCGCACTGCTTCGACACAACTCGCTGCTGCTGCTTGATCGTTGCTCGTGGCAAAACCAAGCCAGCACGAGCCCCTTGTCCCTGTGTGGTCGCCCCCGTGTCTCTTTTACGATGCTATTTCCCCCTCTCCCCTCTCGATCTTGCTCACTCTCTGCGTGTGTTCGACACGTACACACATACAATGTATCTTTGAACCTGCCAAACGCGAAAATACGCTAAAATTGAGCTGTTGGAATTTTTCTCAACGAATAAAGTAGAGACGGGAAATCGCGTAGAGTCAGCAACTTTCCCTCAAAAACAGCTGAGCAATCATAATAGAACTCCTAATTTAAATCGAGAAGGTACAATACGCAACATTTTTCTTCTTCCAAGTCATTAGGACACTATTCAGGAGTGGGGAGAAAGAAACTGTAGGGGGAAAATTGGCCGGAAGGCAACAAAGCCAAGACAAGAATGTTGAAATTTTCGTGAAAACAGTTTTATTTCACACGTGCAAGACCCAGCGATTTTTTCGATCAGTCACAACACCATACACTATGAAATTTGCCATTACGAAGCTCGAGGGGCAGCGCCATCTTTATTTAAATGATTATGGTGGGAAATTTAAAATTGCAAAACCCTACGCGTCGCGATGTGAACAGCATAAAATGTCAAACGACAATTTATCTTTCCTTACATACAATAAATAATATCCCTTTATATGAAATGTTCTTTTGAAATTTTAGACTGTACACAAAATAAAACCCATTTCTTTGTGACGGCTCGTCCATGGACATATCCAATGAACATATCTTTTCCTTCCATATGATTCATAGGAGATCGATTTTCCTTACATATATTTCCTTGCATCTGATGCATATATATATATATATATATATATATATATATATTCGTATAAATACATACATGCTTAGCGGTTGAACAAAAAAGTATATTGGTTACGATTTTAGGAAGGCGAGCAGAATATAACTGCATGTAAACGAATCGTAAAAGTGTAGAAGCATTTATTGATCGAACAGTTCGTACAGTATTGATTGTTCGGTGACTCTCTGCATAGACATCGGCAGTAACTCTCTTCTGAAGCACCATCGCGTTTCACCTTCGCTTCGGATGAAGCAGCACACGTAGCACACCGTAAGAAAACATAAGAAGTGCGACATTAAATGAAGCGGGACAACCACGATGTTGTAGTTTCTGCCTCATTTCCGTCAAAATCAAATGCTGCTGCCCTCTTTTTCGTTCTTTGTCCTTATTCCTATTATCCCTCTTTGTCGTCCGTGAATGGAGAAAATGCCCCAATGCAAGGAAGAGAGACAGAGAGAGAGAGAGAGAGAGAGAGAGAGAGAGGGAGAGAGAGAGAGAGAGAGAGAGAGAGCGGACGAGGAGGAGTACGACCGCTTTTTGCTTTTTTTGTGTTAGGAAGGTGTGTCAAACTTTTCCAAAATGATCGCCTCTCTGTGGTTCGTCCACAACTTGTGAAACTCGTCTCTTCCGCTTCATGTATAGACGAAGACGACAAAAATGTATTTCTATCACAATAAAATCCATTTCAAAAAAAGTAAGCACGTCTGCAATTATTTGTTCTCGTCAATCCGCTGCAATGAACAATAGCAAATCCTGGTGAATTGGTTAAACAGATAAGAGTAAATACGTTTCAGGTATCAAATTTGCAAAGCGGCAAAGTCGCGTCCCCCAGCGAAGGAAGGATAAGCGACCTTTACTCGACGAGGTTTTGTCGACTTCGTCAATAAAGCTGAAACTCATTTAGACAACTGTCCGTGTGACAATTATGTCTTTTGTGTTGCGCGTCACCAAGGTAATAATCATCTTCGGAGAATGATCGTGATATCGGGCAACTGGAGAAAATAGACGCGTCAATAAAGCGGACAATGTCGTTTGGTTTTAGACTCGGAGCTCAAACGGTTAAGCGGACAGAATTAGGGAAAATATTTTATTGGGGGTATGACCAAAGTGTGGACACGGTCTAGTGTTCTAGTGCCACAACGGAACAAAAGAGAGAGTGAATGTTCCAAGTGAAGGTCAACCGAGTTCATAATTTCTTCCCTCTCTTTTTGGCTCGATGCGATTGCAGCAAAGCATTTAGAGCGTGTCTGTACACGTTGAATGTGTTGAGTGTATAGATGTACACTTGTAAAGACGCGCGCGCGTGTCTCAACATGTATCTGGAGTGCACAATATAAACGGCAAGAGCGTCAACCGAAGTAGACACAGTTGGTAGTTGGGCTGCTGCGTCGTGGCTACCACGATTCGTATTTTCGGAAGCTCGTCTTTTTTCAATCTTCGTAACCTGTTTTCTCACACGTTGAGCTTTACGCTTGGGAAAATCTGTGACGCTTTGGATCTTTAAGTAAACAAGGTCGTTGAAGAATATTGAGTTTGTTCACGATTCCGCAGAAATATCATTCTTCAGGGGTTGGAAATATAAAAATTAACCCTGTGTGACTGAAAGTGTTGGAAAGTTTAAAAATTCATACTCGTTGTCTGCATAGAGAAAGTGCAGGAAATCACAGTGAATTTTTCTTACGAGAATGAATAACCCCTGTAAGATTATCGATTTCGAAACCCTAGGTAAGGCCGCCTCCGATCCCTTCATTAAAAAAATTGCTAAGAACGTTTTCTACCATCGCATTCTCGTCGTATCAAGAAAAAAAATGTTTCAAGCTTACGAATATTTACAAGTGCATTAAAGTCTAGGTTATTCGAAATTTTATCTCGAATGTTATTGCAGCTTTATAACTGAATATTCGCATGTGTATTCGTGAATTAAAATTCCGCGGGACATTCGAAGCGTCGATCCACACCTGTGTCAAATGTTTGACTAAATTTGAACGTGTGATAAACGGATCTCTTATTTATTAATTCACTGGAATTAACCGCTTTGCATATCGCCGAAGTTTTCGTTTTGTGACACGTTTACGAAGTTAGAGTGTTCAGTAAATCAAAATAATTGCTGTCTAAATTGATTAACTCGAAATTGTTTTTTTCACCTCGAACAAATGTCGTGTGATCGAAAGACTCTACGGCCGGACGTACGTGTTGAAGCGGTTTCGAACACAAAACAATATAGGGAATAAATTGCGCGTCGTAATAGTGTCAATTATGTTTAATCAACGTAATTGAACCACTGTGTCGCGTAGCTCCGATACACTTTTCTCTTTCTCATCAGTTCCTTTCAACAATCGTCCCAACGAGTTTATAACCAAAAATTTCAAAAATAAATAGCTCGAAATAAAAAAAAAAATTTAACGCGAGAGTTGACTTGATTTTCGAATAATCGAAAATCACGATTTTTTTGCAAACCTTTATGAGATCTATAAAATAGAATTAATGATTGTTGTTAAAAAATTGAAAAATCAGGAGAAAATTAAATAATAATGAAACAGAAAAAAATGGGAGTTGCGTTCGCACGACGAGAATGATGAAAAGCCGGAAGAGGAAAATGGTTGGATGGCATATATTTGTAAGATGATAATAACTCGTCGCGTAGGTTTGACGGCGTTTTTTTTATTATTTTTGTAGCGAAAGATGACCAGGAATTGGTTAAGGAGAGTATAAAAGCCCGTGAACTGGCATACGCTCCGTACAGCCAATACAAAGTAGGCGCAGCATTACGTTGTGAGGACGAAACGATATCACGTGGGTGTAACGTGGAGAACGTATCGTACGCGATATCCACGTGTGCCGAAAGGGCATCATTGTGTCGTGCGATATCGGACGGGAAGAAAGTGTTCAAGAAAATTGCAGTTGCAGCGGACAAGTGCAACGGGATATCGTCATCGCCTTGTGGTATGTGCAGACAAGCTTTGGCAGAATTTGGCAACCTGACCATTTTTCTCGTTACACCGGATCTGACACAAGTCTTACAAACCTCCGTTAAAGAATTATTGCCAATGGCGTTTGGTATGAATAACGAAATCGACCAAAATTAATAACTCCACAATAATCCACTCAACACACATACACAAACGAAAAATATTTATAAATAAAAATATAAGGTCGTGGGGGGTCAACGTTGGTTGTACATGAAGCCAAATATTTTTCCTCCCAAATTATCGTTTGTTCAGATGTTCGGCCTGTGCTGGTCGAATCCAATTGATAAATTATCGATGACAGCCCAAAATTTCAACATTTATACTCGCAAAAGGAATAATATCCCCGTACAATCAGTTTTCGGCAAAGAACCACGATAATACATACACACAGACACCCCCATGTATACAAAAATCCACAAATAAGTGAATAAACGGATAAAACCAAATTAGGAGACAAAAACATATATAAAGAATATAAATAAATATATAAAAAAATAGGTGCAAGTTACGTATGAAACGAAGTGAATAAAATTACATGTATGTACAATAAAAAAGTGTTTGTGTGTATATATATATACACCTGCATACATATATTTCTATAAAAGCTTTATTGATAATAGTAATGTATAAATAACGAGTATTTCCGACGGATCGTTCACTCACTGTCTGGATGAAAAACTTTCGACTATATTTGACCCATCGAAAAATAATTCCGTACAATTTTTGGAAAAAACAAAATATATACATATTAAAAATGAAACATTACTTTTTACAAAAGAAAGTGCAGCGCTCTTCGAATTGGAAGAAAATATAACGAAGATCGTGGACTGACGTTATGGAAAAATTCAAACGAAAGCATAACATTTAATTTCCAAGAAATAAGTTAATCGGAGAATCAGCAGCCTTGAGAACATATCGAAAGCAACGAATATTCATTTCAATGATCTTCCCGCCTTCTGCACTTATTAGAAATCCTTAATCTCGCATTTTTAGCAATAACGTAGAACAAAATCATTGTTTTGGGTTGGAGAAGCATTCCGTTGGCAAAATGCAATCGCGATTCTCGTTTGAAAATCGCAATATATTTATATATGCTTATCCAATATATATATTTCATTACCGACCCATTTACATTTTTCATCGAATGTCTTATAATCACAAAAAAAAAACATTATATACAAACGATATAATTAACAATAAATATGTACACTATCTGCAGATATGATAATAATGGCAATGTCATGTTTTTCATTGTACAATTAAAAAAGGAAGAAATAAAGTTGAATAAATAAAGGACGATTTGATGGCGAAGGCAAAGTTATAAATAGCGTTATTCCCTCAATCACTGCAACATTTGTTTTTTTTTCTCCCACGTTCATTTGACCAAGTACGCATGAGCCGTAATCCACGTTTATTTAGCATCAATTTTCCAATCGATCTTTACTCGACCGTGAATATCGACGAGAAGCCGAATTTATCGTTTTTTTTAAGGAGGCTCGGTCTTGTAACCAAGATTAGAAAATCATAGATATCAGTTCTTTTAGTAGTAGTTCTTTTTTTTTGGCAGTTTCATAAGTTTCATAATTGTTCGATAGTACGATTGGGAGTTCTCCGAAGTGTAGCTGTTTTTCTGAACATCTACTTGGAACAACAACCATTTGTCGTCGTAGCACTGCCATTATTAAGAGACGAACAAAATTAATGACGATTAATGATATTATGACGATTACGAGAGCGAACCTCCTTGAGCAATTTGTTCGGATTTCTTTTCCCTATTGAGTTTCGTTCAACGCTTGTGTTTATTTTTACCTTACCCGAGTATTTATTTGCTTCCTTTTATTCACCAAAATGGACACCTGGAATCACAACAAACAGCCAAAGTTATTCACCGAAATGACACCATTTTTCTATACGTAATGACGAACTGCCTTTTCTCAATAAACAATGAGTGTGAAAAGTTTAATTTCCAGAACTTTTTTTCCTTACCATCCGATGTAACATTGACAAAGATTCTCGTTGTTCGTGGCTTGTTGAATAAGAAGATGAACCTGTCGCTGTACGCTTATTGCTTCTTCGTGGAGAAAATCTCGTCCTGTGAGTTTGTCACGTACTCTCGTGACGATGGTGAGAGCCTTTTTGTTCAACGCTTCCGGTTGATTGCTGTCCTCTGTGAAGACATTAGTTAAAAAAAAAACATTGATTAAAAATCAGTGTCGCCGAGGCTTTCAGATTTCGTTGAATCGAGGAAAGATGTTTCGCAGTCATTTAGGATAGAAAATTAGATACGTTACCTCCATTTTCAATACTACAAGGAACTCCTTTCTTTGGTAAAGTGGACGTCAACGAGTCGAGTATATCGCCAGGTTCTTGGCTACTGCTCGCGTTCATGCCCTGAGCATCGGATCGTTTTCCTTTGGGTGCTGCGTTATCCATAAGCCTCCAATTCAAAAGAGGATCGTAAACGAAAGCCTCGAGGACAGCCATTAGACTGTCCTTGTTACGATGTAAAACGGACATCACGGATTCGCAAGTTCTCCGATAAGTGCCTTCGATGCCAGTCACTTCCATTGCGTTGATGAGCATACGCGTAAGTCTGAAGGGTATTTTTTCCGGGAATTTTTCTCTGGTCATAGCGACTTCGAAACAATCACCAAAATCGATGTGAAGAATTTTTCCGCTCAATCGGTCCAGCATCAGATTCGACGGATGCCGATCGCCCAGACCGAGAATATAACCGACCATTGACATCACTGCCAATGATCTCGTGTAATTTGTACGACGGTCGAACCACGCCTCGCTCGAAGGCGATTTCAGCCAAAGCAAACGCGACAAATCGTCACCGTGTGTGTGCTCCAACGCGTGTTCGAAAACCTCAACCTTCTGCATGAGCATCAAATGGTCGTAATCCGGCGCCATCTGTTAATTAATATGCATTTATTACTCCTCAGAAAAACTTCCGTTTCGATAAAATTATTAGCAATTGATATTTTTTGACAACGAGAACGACAACGTCACACACGAATCAGCCGCTCTTACCCTCAACATTATTCTGTGTTCAATGTTCAGAAGAATCTTCTTTTTCTCACGATAATCTCTAATGAGGGTGTGAAGGGTATCGCAATGAGGCACCCATCCAATAAGGCCACTGTTAGTAGATAATGGAATCACAGCGTATCTCTGAAAAGCAATTTATTTTCAAATGGTCAATACAATCGATGATTTCAACAAAACGTAATTATTCAGAATTCATTCTCAGCTCGGCATTGAGAATTGAACTTTAAAGTTTATTTTTCGAAATGATATAGTGGCGAATATAAATAAAAACGATTAATTTGATTACCTGAATAGTGAGATTCCTTCGGAATGTATCGGGATCGTGTAACAACAAAGTATTGACTAGACCAAACAGTTGCATAACGCGTTCATCCTGCCTGAGATCTTCGTGTCCTTTCAGTAAAAACATATAGTCTTTTCCGTTGCTTCCTGAGAGCAAGAAAAACATCAGACAGGAATGAGCATTTTTTTCAACGAATAATTGAAAGAGAAAATTTTGGAAAAAATATTATTTAAAAATATACCTTTGATGCACAACTTCCTGGGTCTCTGTTTACTCGCAATGACCTGCATGGAGCTGTGAATGCTCTCGATCCGAACGACCGGTTGTCCAGGACTGTAGCTTCCGGGAACAGCGAGTTCGAGGTTTCGGCAAAGCAGTAACTTTGGACTAACGTATTGTAATTCGAGGCTGGTTAACTGTGGCAATTGTCGAGAAATACGACGAAAAACGTGGTAATACAAATCCCAGGCTTGATTGAGGTCGCGCACATTGCCGGAAGTTTTGTAACGATTGCACCATTCTTGGGCATCCATGAGATCGGTTCCGTACGCTTGATTGAAAGAAGTTTCTTTTAGAGTCTGTGGACCACGTTCGAGCATGGCGTGGAGAGGTTCGAGAGTGTCGAACATTCCTTTGACGTTTCTCTCGCCAAAGTACAGCCTGGAAGCTTCTTCAAGGCCTTCGTGCCACAGCTCGTGCCAGAGTATAGCAACGCGGATAAGTTCATCACTGGCCATCATCGCTTGTTGTACGAGAGTCGGACTGTGCTCGCACATATTTTTCAAGATTTTATTCGCGGCTGTTTTTCTTGCGTAGCTGGCGCTCTTGGAAGCGACGGTCAGAGGGTAGACCAAGGCTTGTGGATGAGTTTTTCCAATGTCGATAAGCAAATGGTGTATGCATCGTCCAACAAGAGCTCTGGGTGTGTCGATCCTCGCGATGAGCTGAGGAATAACCTGGAGCCAAGTGTTGATCTCGATCATGCGAATGCCTTCGACGATGGCGTCGTAGACTTCGGGCCATTGTCCATAATCGAACCAGAGGGTAAGTAACCTAAGGGTGTCCTGGAGAGAGTTGCCATGAGAGAGATTGATGGAACGGAAAAATCCATCGACAGCTGGCACGGTGAACTGCGAAATGTATTGTGAGCTCGATAGCCCGGAACGATTTGAGTTTCCAATGGATCCATTGTCCATTATGGCAGAAGCGGTTGCCCCGCTGGCTGTGCCGATCGGCGGGATGGAGCCTCCGAATGGGTTGATGCCGGCGCTGCTGTTACTTCCAGTGTCGCCGCCTTGCTGATGCTTGTAAAAAAGTACAGTCTCGAAATTCATGTATGCGAATGCGTGCCAAGCTTTGTACCAGGTCGGATCGTGCTCGGTAGCAGCCGCGTAATAAGAGAGGACAGCAGGTATCGAATGTTCGTTGATACCTTGGAGAGCCTCGAGCCATTCGCCCAATCTGAGATAACAACGTGCCAGGAGCCTTTTACGAACTTCCTGCTGGGACTCGTCCTCCTGATTGACGAGCGAGGCGGTCGTCGGTTGCAAGGAACTCTGTACAAACGTGCGTAATTGGTTGTACGCCTCTTCTCGTTTGTTGGCCATCCACATGTGTTTGCAATAGGCAAACGTGACCTGAGGATGAGTCGTTGGGAGTGGCTGATCAGGTGTCAACGATGGATCAATCCCGAGAAGCATCACAAGGGTTTTATGGCAAAGCATCAAGCTTCCGTTCTTACGACAGAGACTGGCGTATTTCAACCACGTGTACATGTCGTCATGGGGCGATACCACAAGAGTATGAACCTGGATGATCTTTTGCCAATCTTCGACGATCCTCTGACCTCCTTGCAGTCTCTCCCACCACATCGCCTTGATGGTAGATCGTCGTTCTGGCACGAGTTTGAACTGTATGACTTCCTCGAGTTCAGCGAGCTTTTGAACTTCGACCATGGCGTTGTAAGCACGTTGATAACTTTCACCGGCCATCGCGGTCAGTTCGGTGTCGAGGAGGTCACGAGCACTGTCGATAAGTTGATGCGCCACGTTGTATTGCTCGTCGTGAATCGCCAAAACAGCTCGATAAAATGCACCGTCCTGGCTTTCCTTTGGTATTAGCAGAACGTACTTTTCCATGCTTTCCCATTGGCCGAGACCCCAAGCCGCTGCAGCCGCCATCCTCGCCATTCTCTGCTTCGTTTCGTCCGTCTGTTGGCACCATTGCTTCGTCGCAACCTCGTGCAATTGTCCCCACTCGCCAAGCGCCTCCAAACAACGCATCTCGCCCAAGGTCGCCTCGACGTCCGACAAATCGGTCTCAAGACGTTCCTGATAAAGATGTAACGCTTTGTCCCAATTGTGGAGTTTCTCGTACCAACGAATTTGAACTTTTAGGTCTTGCTGGTTGCTCTGGTTCATCACGTACTCCAAGAGACCTTCGGCACCTTCTTTTTGCTGTAATTTGTTGTTTATTGATATGAGCGACTCGAAGACATTGCCGTTACGATTCTTGTGGAATTCGTCCTCTTTGTAGTGCAAGGCCTTGGCATAAGCTCGGCAGTGCATTGCTCGCTCGCCAAGGATTTTGTTGTCCAACGGTAACGGCCCCTTGTCGCAATGTTCCATGAACTCTGCGAGGTTCAATATCGTCTGTGTTATTTCCGGTAAGTCAGGAACTATCAGAGCTTGCTGAAGGGTTTGTATGAGCTCAGCGCGATAAGTATCGTTGAGCTCTGTCCAACAGGAAACGAAAGCAGCGTTGAACAAGTCGCGTGGTAATTGAGAATAAGTTTGAGCCAAAGCCCAACACGATCTCAGTGCCGGCGAGGGAGATTCTTTGAGCAAACCGATGGACAAACTTCTCAACCACTCGAGCCAATCGTCCTTCGATACTCGTCTCGTAGCTGTCCACGCTTTCTGCAAATTCGAGGCTGAAACTTTGAGCTTTTTCATGACCGTTGTGTCTGAGGACGTTAACGACAAGTCTCGATTTTTGTTGCGGGAATAACGGTGTCGAATGAGTAAATAATCGTCACCATCGGCGACCGTAGATTCCGTCAGGATTTTATCGACCAGTACGTCGTACCGTGAATTCGTTATTTTATGTTTGCTCATAACTTTCTGTACAAGCGGTATGAATATTTGATACTTTTTACCCAATTGAATGACAAGTGCGCAGAGAGTGTCCATCGCGGTGTTTCGAAGCTCCGGACACTGGTCCAAAGTCCTGACCAATGGATGAACGATCCGAGAAGCAAAGTCCGTAAAGTCGAGGGTGTCGGCGAGGTGGTCGACGGTTTCAAGGGCGACAGTGTTGACGCTGATCGGACAATCGCTCGTATGGAATAATTTTACGATCGGCGGCAACACCAAGTGCAGATAATTGTCCAAATTGTTGCCAAATTTTTGCAACGCCAAAAGCAGCTTCACCGTCACCGAACGATCTTTGCTCGTGTCGTGGGTCAGAACCCGAAGGATCTGAGGCATCAACTGCGGCAAATATATTTTGAATTCAGCACCAAGAGCAACCGCGATATGTTCCACAAGAAGAATTAACGTGCTTTGCAGCGGACTATTAACCGTCCAAAATTCTTTTATCAGATTAAACGTGTCGTCCAAATAATTTCTTATGTGTTGTTTCACTATGGCGATAAGTATCGCCAGCTGTTGGAACAAATACTCTCGGAAATTGAAGTCCGCTGTTCTGACGACGTTCAGAAAACTCGGCATGACTTGGGATATGTATGGTACGCACTTAATCCCGAGGCTCTGGAATATAAAAGTAACGGCTTGCACGACCATAGTATGATGTTGGGATAAAGTCGGATCGCGTATGATTCTCATGAGAGTCGCGATAGCGATAGCCGGATAATATTCCTCGAGAGTCGAGGAGGACATATTGACGAGCATTTCGCTAGTCGTCAAGTCTTGATTGGTCTCGACGTCGCTTCGTATATCAGCCATGGCAGTAAGACTGTCCAATTGGGAGTCGATCTGTCCAAGATTCATCTTGTGTTTGTAAGGATCAAGAGCCCCCAAGAGACCGAGAACTCTTATGGTTTCTCGTCGTATTATCGGCTGTTGTTCGGTCTTCAAAAAGTTGATCAGTACTTCGAGTAACGTTGGATATTGCATGTAAGGCTTGACGACGTGACCCGTGCTGCCGATCAGTTGACCGAGAACCCAAAGGGCGACTCCTCGTTTTTCTGGCGAACTCGCGTCGACCAGCATTTCCAAAAGGATCGATAGCAGCTCGGGCATCCATTGTTGCATCTCGGCTCCGTTTACTTCCGCGAGGTCACCGATGGCTCGCAGTATCGCCAATACTACGCCGGGATTCGGCTCGGATTCTTTGAGCTTTGGAACTAAAACCTTCAAGATCGGCTCCATGTATGGTCTTATGAGTCGCGGAGCACTTACCACGAGATGATCCAACATTCTCGCGGCTTGTTCCTTGTTTCTTCCCATTCCCGAGTGTTCCAATTCCGTGAGGAATTGTATGAGTGTTTTTCGTAACGAGGGCATGACGTACGCGGGGTTCATTGTGCTCAAACGTCCGATGGTTCTGATCGCCCATTCTCGTATTTCGAACATTTCGTCGTTCATCGCGACAAAAAGCGCTGAGAGGCTTTCCGCTTGGGCGAGATGCATGTCGAAAGTATCGTCGAGGGAAGCGAGGACGCTGATTCTGACGTCGGGGTCGGTGTCGGTAATACCGACGACGAGAAGTTTGCCAAGAACTGCGGACACGGTGTTGGTGACGGTTGGGCCAGGCTGATTCAACGCGAGTCTGAGCAGCCTCGAGCACGTGCGTACCGCTTCGAGACGGACCTCAGCCTGTTCGGATGTGAGGAAATGATCGGCGCATCGACGAACGAATTGCAATAATGGATTTCCGTCGAAATTGAAAGTGCCGAGCGTCCGGAGAGCGAGCACGGTCGAGGGCACGTCGATTTCGATCGGTAACGACGTCGTTGGACTGGTTGCCGACCAGGGAGCACCGGGATGTCGCAGAGGTTTGTGCATAAGCACTTGGGACAGCATCCGCAATAATCCTTGAGATATATCCGGTTTTAAGGATGGCACATTATGCGCCAATTCTCGAAGCGACGTCGTCAAAATCGGACTCAATCCTGTTGCCAACATAGGGTCGAGAAGATCACGCACGTCGCTCGTTATCGTTTGCTTAACGGCGTGTCCGAGGAGTGTTATGCATATAAAAACAGCAGGCTCGAGAGGCGTGCTGCGCTTTTTGTTTGGCGTTTCCTTCGACGGCAACGAGCTTTTTATCACTTCCATGATTTTGGGTAAATACGATTTTATCGAGTCCTCGACGGCCACCGCGATTAGACCGATTGTCATAAACGCCGCGTATCTGTCTTTTTCCCGTCCTTTCAACGTGGCTAGTAGGTAAGCCAGCGTTTCCCGGAAGTGGTCCTTGTTGAATTTCTCTTTGTTAAAAGCCACAAGTCTCGGTAGGAGGGTCATCAGCGCGTGTTGAATGTGTGGATTCCGTGACATTCTCTGCGCCATAACGTCGTTGTAAACGTCGTCCAAACGCTCCTGCATCAGACAACGACAAGTAGCGGATTCGTGGACCGGATAGAGAACGTGCGGCTGCGGGCTCGTGGCGTTTTGCGAAGAGCCGCCCGACCATTTAGACACTATTATCGTTTTCAGTCTCGGCATAAGCAACAGTATGTCGTTGTCATTCTGCTGCGTAGAACAATTCAGACGCTCCATCAACGCTTCGTAATTTTTTTCCCACTGGATGTTACTGCAGCGTAATAATTCGTTTAGCACCAAAAGAGATCCATGGATTCTGTCGTCACGATTGGAGCCTCTTTCGCGCGGATGAATGTCGTCAAAGCCAGAGACTATTTCGTCATAACATTGCTTGTACCACAGCGACTTATGCATTTGCTTGGCCGTCTCGCGTTGAGCAGTCACAACAAGAGCTGCTCGTAAGGCCTCCACAGCGCCCTCGCGTATTACCGACTTGGGATCCCGCACCGCATTGAATATGAGATCAAAAAATGGTGTTACCTGCTGGAAAAAGTAGGTCGGCATCGAGACCGCTAATTCGCGCAACACAAGAACAGCCGCGTGTCTTTTCCCCTCGTGCCTGTCGCCGCCGAGCCACTCGAAAGCTCTTTTCACCTCGAATTCCACATACTCCGCTGTATAAGTGCCAGAAACAAGCGCCAATTTCCCCACAGTCTTTGCCGCTAATTCCATAACACCTACGTCGTTAGAAGGCAACAAATTTCTCAGATAATTTGCAAATCTTATGGTACGCGTGTTTATGTTGCCTACGTCAGCTCCGATCAAACAAACTATCGCTAGAATGCCGCCTTTTCTCTCATTAACATCGGAGCCTGATACCATTTCGAAGATGTGATGATTAAATTCGTCCATGAACGCCGTTATCTCTTCCTGGGAAGCCTCCCGCAGCTCCGTCTTTACATAATGGCAAAGATCTCTTGCCGCTTTGTTTCGAAGTTCCTCGTGCCTGGACTTTAATCTCTGCACGAACTGCTGCACCAAATTCGTCGTCATTTTCGATGTTTATTTTTGCTTTTTTCTCGAAATTTTTATCGCTTCCAAGACCGTGGAATCGTTGCCGCTGAACTCCACGAATAATTCGTCAATCAGGGATGGAAAACAAATTGCGGATTTGAATTTTTCCTCCCTAAATGACGATTAAAAATAAATTCCCACTTTACTCCCTTATGGCCCGAAATCCATTTGTTATTATTGTACCATTTTCGTCACTGATTATTGCGGGGCGGTTTTGAGGTTAAGCACGCAGAGCCGCAACTCGTGCGCGGATACTGCGACTTATGTTCACAACCATAAATCACTCGTGACACTCATCGGAATGTCATTATATACTTTTACACTTATAATATGTCATCGTTGTCTCTTTCCAATGACGGATTAACCGAAGAAACAGAAATCAAATGCAACCACTAACACCGGTTATTTGTGTTTTCACAATTTTGTAGAAAAAATATTTTTCCTCCTTCACAAGCACTTTTGTTGTAATATACAGTTTGCCCCTACCCCCTGCACTGTCCTTGTATACGCGAATACCATTTGATTATTCGTCCTTGCAGAAGGAGTAGTCAAATGACCTTTCTGCACAACTTCATTTTACACTCCAGTAAATATCAATAGGACATTACCTCATACGTTATCTCAGTGCATGGTTTGAACCCAAGGATTTCGACAACTTTTGAATAACAAGAAAAAAAGAGCTTCGTTCATCAAAAATAAATATGTGACCTTTCATAAGTTACTGGAATAAATTACCGAGATGTGGTGCCGCAGTAAAAATTATTCACGTACGTCGAGTTGGCAGGCCGTGTACCCACAAGATGTAACTAGGCCCAGGAAAGTGACGGCTGGTAAAGAAAATTCCTAGAATTCCGTGCCATAAAAATATCGAAGAATTTTAACATTCGATTACGTATCCATCAGTCATGCTTTTTTTTTTATATCAAAATAATAATAACAATTAAATAAGGGGTTTCATATTTATTTGTGCTACTTTGCGACTGTGCTGCAACTTTGTTGCATCGCTGCTTTGAGACTTTCCGATCGATCACGCGTATTTCTAGTAACTTCTTTGCGCGATTGTTCTCGATGTCACAGGGACCTTAGCTGCCGTTGTGTTTCCTAAACTGACATTGTTTTCTGTCTCTGTTCTGGCCCGTGACAGTCTTCACATGGAGTTTTTTTGTTGCACGAGAAAAACGAGCAACGCGTCCCAAGTCGAAAACGAGCTGTTTTCGTCGGTTTATATATTATCCGTGACCCGATCCCATCGACGAATGAGTCTGAACCAAGTGTTAATCTATTTATTTATTTTTTTTTCGTATTTTTTGCCACTCAAACGTTGAGTAGTAATACCGTTGTTCATGTGTATTTGTGGATTTAATAACGGGAATGCACGCATGATGTGCTGGGGAAAAACGCGCGAGACAGTGTGTACGAGAAAGAATATTAACAAATGAGCTTGCAATGTGTTATCCTCATGAGAATGGGAACCTCTTGGTCTATAGATGATCACTTCGACTACGACACATTATCATTATTATTACCATTATTAGGAATAACGTTGAGTTGTACTCGGTGTTGTATCGCATAGGAATGATATCTCCGTCTAAGGTCAAGCATCAGCAGCACAAGCAACCGTCACGGGACAACTCGGACATCCACTCTCGTATGTCTTTCTGTTCTATATATTTCTATTTTCTCCCGAAATAGACACCGCACGTTGTGAACTAGATAACATTAGCATACATGGAAACCTTTTACCGCAAGTCAAAGGCGTGCAAGGCGTCTGTCTAATTCTTTTTCTCTCGGTCACAAATGTGTTTATTCTAACCACGCGTTGGTATGTGTCCGTGTACGTGAAAAAATAACACGTTCTCTACACACTCTATGACGCTTCATACCCCACGAGCTCCGAGTGCCAAAAATAAATTTAAAAACTTGTCTTGCCGTGTAAGTCACGGACTTCGGGGAATTTTTTTTTTCGCTTCGCACAATTCTCCTTCCTTTCGGGTTCTAATCAAATTTCATTTTTTTTCATGGCGTCAGCGTTATTTTACTCCTTCTTTTTTTATTAAAATTCTGAGAAATCGCTGAAAATTGGAAGTTGCTCCGCGTGCTCGGTTCTCAGTCTCAATATTAGCCTAGCGTCGTCTACATCCGTTTCTATTTCGTACACACTCACATTTTCTAAGAACCGCAAGTATTTTTTGGGTAATCGTCTTTAACCGAACGTCCTCATAAATGTGAAATATTTATCGTGCCGTTAATGAGAAAGAAATAAAAGGAAAACTGCGTTTCCGGTCTATAGGCGATCCGTTCTTTGTCTATCAGATTGTGTACGGATTGCGAAATAACTTTCAAGCGTGAATCGGGGACGGGCAATCTAAAAGTTTTTATTGTTCTATCGATGTAAATCGATCGTGGCCTTTTGAAACACCCAAATTGCTTTAACACGTCGTAGGTATTCAGTTATTCCGGTGAAGAAAAAACAAACCAAACAGGAACGTGTTTTTTTTTAATTTTCAGATGTCCGTTTACAGAGAGGCCGCAAACCTCTGGAGAAAAAATCTTTTTACCTAGATATAAAGAATCACAGGCTTCTGGCGAGCTTAGAAGAAAAAATCAAGGATTTGGGCGGGGTAAGTTTTCAAAAGACAAAAAATACTTCATTTTCGAGTGTTTTGCCTTTTTATTTTTGTTTCCATTTTTTCCGCGCTCGTGGCAACGCAATAGACGAGCAATTTTCGTATTACCCGAATATCCCTGGACAGCCCTGTTCCCCTCGGTGGGCCGAATGTAAACTTATCGATTGGTTAACGAGGTGTTCCACGACCGCGTACATATTTTGGGAGCTACCATATCTCTTCTCCCTTTTCCCGCCAATTCGAGCTTCGGCCTGTAAACATATATATACGTAACAGCATGTATGTATATAGACCGCAGCAAGCCACCCCGCCACAAGAGCGCATCGATTTATTTACAAATTCACGTTCGAAATACGAAATTGGTTGGTTGTTATGGCATTTGTAAGCCCAGAGTTGTGTGAATGTCGTGAGACGAACTTCGTAATAGTTTTGAAAAGTGTTAAACACACGAACAAACTTATGCGAGAATGTATGCAGTAACGCGGTTAAAAAAACCTTCAAATTCGAGGGGAGATCAGGCAGCAAGCGCGGTGAGACTCTAGCCGCTAGACTCTCCCCACAAAGCTCTCCCTCATTTTCTTTTTCTCTCTCTCTCTTGTTGCTACGCTGCGGGCGACTCCGCCCTCGTCTCCAGTGGCTCGTTCGGCCACTTCCGAACGGGTGTTGAAAATTACCTCAAAGTTAAGCTCCTGAAAGATATATTTGAAATGAAAGCAAGACTTTTTTGTTGTTGACAAACAATCGGGAAAAATGTATCGGGCCTGCTGAGAGAGTGAGAGACGGAGATAGACAACAAGACAGAAAGGAAAGAGGGGCAATGCGAGAACGGAGTGGGGGAAAAGGTGGGGAATCGAAAAGACGCCATCTTGAGACTGTCAATCAAAGTAGTACGCTCCTATCGTGAAATTCATTATCTCTGCCGTCACCATGGCTTTTGAAAACATCCGCGAGATCGAGTGGAGTGGGGAGAATAATTGTTTAATTGAATATTGTGCGAAATAAAATGTATGACAAAAGTTTAGCTGTAAACTGTGTATGTCGATGAAAACTTATTGTATATAGGACGTAAAGCGCCGCCACCAGGCCCGAGTCCCAAGCTGTTAACGGCGAATGGCCATTTTGTGCGTGACAGTTCGCGACGAGCGAGAGTTTTCTTGCGTCCTCCTCTCTCGCCCGATTCTCAATTAAAGTCTTCACCTTCCGATTTTCAACATTAACAATCATTCTAAAAGTTACGACGATATGGTGCTTTTCCAAATTATCGTTATGGTGATTTTCTTTCCGATGGGGTTACGTAAACGTTAAACAAAAATGTTGACTTTATACGGAAAACGAGTGTACGTGAAATTGCCGGACGTTTATGTGAACATTTCGTGTGGATTGAGTATTTCGTAAAAAACTCTAAAAGGTGTTGTTTTTTAGTTCAGTATTTCTATCGTGAGGATTTCAGAAATTGGGTGAGAACTTTGACTCTTTTCTCTTACGAATCCTTTTTTTTTGCAAGATGCACTGCCGTCTTTCGTTTCGTATACTTTTTTTACTCTTCCATTTCGATGATTCTATCCAATTCGCCGGAGTGTTTCGTGGCTTGGTAATCTTTCGTTCATTGTTATTATTTGAGGCTCGACGGCCCCGCGGGCTCTCTCTCTCGCGCTCCCCCCTCCCTCCCTCCTCTCTCCGAGTCGTTCTCCCGATACTCTCGCGTTTGCAGTTCCACGAATCCTTCGTGTAGGCGTGTATATTTAGAATGCACACACTGTTGCAGCCAATGCAACGTTTAATGACACGCATACGTTTTTATTCGTCTTCTACCTTTTTAATCATACAACTCCGAAAAATTCTTTGTTTACTTTTTCGAAAAAAAGATCGATAATTCGGTGATTCTTTCGATGGGCCATCTCACCCTTCTCAATGGTGAAATTCTGTCCCAAACGAATGTAACAGCAGATGGTCTCTACAGCCATCTGGTTGTATACAAGATTCATCATAAGAATTATCAATCTATGCCGAACCAAAAAATATTGAAATACCAAAAAAAATCACTGTCGTACCAACCGAACAGTTGACCGAACATTCACAAAACATGTATATGTAATTATGTCATTTTTTTTCATGGACATAGATCTGTTGGACATATTTTCAATGAAAATCGTAATTTTTCTGGCTTGTACATTTTTCCCAACGCGGCTATCCGTGTGACATCCGATTGACAGATATATAAAAAAAATGAAGCCTTCGCAGGACTCAGCCGATTGTGACAAATATTAACAGACTTGCTTAATGTCGTTTTTAGACAACAGAATAAAATTTCATGACCATTTGGAACCAAGAATAACGACAAAAATCCATTTTCCGTATCGCACCGAACGATCGAGATTGCATTTCGATGAAATACTGGAAACGCTTCCCCCCGAGAAAGTCGAATGAAAATACGTTTTTCTAACGTTTGTTCTCAATTCAATTTTCCAGACAATAGAATTATTTCTAGTCAAGAGTGTGACACTGGTTGTGAGTGATCGAGCAGACCAGTTTGGACAAAACAGCTGTGATAAAAAAAAATGGGGTTACGGCAGTGGAGAGAGCGGGGGACCCCCCTCGCTGAGGAGTATAGAGATCCGAACACCGATATCCACGCCTCCCACACCTCATGGTGGTGAATATCCGCTCTCAAATTCAACAAACATCAGGAGTCGAACTGCCCACAGATCGGTAAGAATTTTCATCTCCAGATCAGTCTTGACCCTTTGTGCGAAGGCAATCATAGTGAAAAAGAATTTTCAATGGGCGTCCTTAAAAATTATATCTTATTGCCAATTTTTCACGACTCTACGCCAGATTTTTTCGACCCATCTAATTGTGTACAATTATTTTCCATGTCCTTTGTTTTATTCTCCCCAAATATATCAGTCACTTTGTATTATCCATTATTTGTATCATATTTTTTCTGCTTTTTTGTTATCATCATTTTTTTCTGTCACAGAAATCGCGAGCGGATGCAATGTTGGAACGTGCTCTGACACAGCCGCAACAGTGTTCCATAGATCCGCTCAACAACGCCCAAAACTGGGGTATACCGATTTGGGCTACAAAGAGACTGCAGGGCTGGCTTGAAAAGATTTACGAATCCCTCAAGGACACTAGCAGTTTGAAGCGCACCGTGGAACAGTCGAATACCGATAGGAGTCTCAGAGTCAAGCATCTCAAGAATTCTTACATCAAATTCGAATCCTTCAAGAGGTAAGATTAGAAAAATAGTATCGATTATGGGGGCTTGCGTTGAGGGTAACAAAAAACGATGTTACGATGGTTTATTAATTTTTTTTTTGTTCAGGGACACGCGACCTGTGTTTCTGGAGCTGCCGGTTTGGCCGAAATTGAATTTTGAAGGTGATTCAGGCACTTGTCCTTTTGATACACGAATACGAGGCAAAAAAGTGTGCAAGGAAGATACTGACCCTTTGAACAAACAAAAGGTATATTGAAAAACGAGCAGCAAAAATGCCTGAGCGCTTATTGTCGATTTTTATTGTCACTGATGTACGTGGAATTGTAAAATTGTATCTCCACGATTTCGATCATCTCGTTTCACAATGTTTAAATTGCAACATTTTCGGAAAAAAACGCTTCGTCTAAAAATTTGGCAAAAAGTTTTGATTTAATTTTCCTAATGAAATACGGTTTTTTTTTTCATTTTACAGGGCAAAGAAATGACTCGTCGGCCACGAGCAGCGACAGCAACACGTGGTCGTAGGACGGAACAGCTAGTCGCCGGTTATTGTGAAATTTGTCGAATCGATTATCGCGATTTGTCTAAGCATTTGCAAAGCGACAAGCATCTCGCCTTTGTCCGTAACGATGATAACTTTTTGTCACTTGACAAACTCATCAATTCGGGAGCGAGTGTCGAGGCGTTCCTTCGGGCAAATGAAGTTGGGTACGTAGTCGAAATCCTATGCAGAATAAATTCAAAAGTTCTCCAGCGGTTTTTTTTTTCTTTTTTTGCGAGGCGGGGATTCGCAGCGACATGGACAAAAACTCGAATATTATAGATTTGCGTGGAGAAACGTGTCAATACATACTGGGTCGTTTCGACTCCAAACAGTTCTTGTCCCCAATCGTTTGTTTGGCATTCAATTTTCGTTTTCATCAAAGATTCAGGGGCGTTAAATATGGATTATTTGCTACAAAACAACGATCTG
This sequence comes from Campopleginae sp. 14b, assembly GCA_030522525.1. Lineage (NCBI taxonomy): Eukaryota > Metazoa > Arthropoda > Insecta > Hymenoptera > Ichneumonidae > Campopleginae sp. 14b. The sequence continues at coordinate 54,215 of JAPYYS010000045.1, read as the reverse complement.
AAAAACGTCTTGGGTCAAATTGACTCACTATGCACTTATATGGTATAAAAAATAATGATGAACGATTGTTTACGACAGGCAGGACTGCAACATATTTCCTGATGGGGATAAGAGCCTTCACGGCATCGATATTGACGACGACAAGGTGAAGGAGAGTGCAAAAGCTGACTTATCGGATTTCGCAGTGGAGGACATTAAGATGGTCCAATGTAATGGTGCTCGAAGAAATCTCAATTTGAAGTTAAGCTCGTCCCACAATTTGCGTACGCGTTCGAAGAAGGAAAGTGGACATTTGTTGCGTTCGAAGGGTAGTCCGTGGCACGAGGTTTCGGACAAGAATGATAAGTTTTACGACAAGTTGGAGGGTTTTACGATTAAGAAGCGGGCCAAGGGTACAATATGGATCGAGGAGGATGAGGATCCGGTGAAAAAATGTTCGAGAATCGAGGGAATCAAGGAGATCGATAGCGTCGACGATAAATTAGAAAAAGCCTCGTTCACCGGAGACAACAATTTCTCGTGCCAGAGTAAAGAGTTGCGGGATGACGGTACGAATAAAAAGAGTGAATTATTGGAGGAGCGCGTTCTACCGAAATTGGAAAGAAACGATTTGACGATAGGAAGCGATGTGGAGAACGACAACAGCAGAATAGTGAACATACCACGATTGGAGAAAGAAACGCGAAGCAGCGACGAGGTCGTCGGCCGAAACTGTGTCCCGAAAGCCGAGAACGTACGAACAATCAGTGGGAATATTGTCGACGAGTGTAAAAATGGTTTTAACGGTTTTGAGCGTGTCAAAGCGCCGGAGAGTTTCCCCGCTTCTCAATTGCCCGGAAATTCGACGAGCAACGATAATAGGGCAACAACAACGACATTAAACCATAAATCACAGTTCTGCGAAAACACAAAAATCGATAGTGGGAGCAGAGAGTTTGAAATAGTTTGCAACGGGGTGGCAGAAAAAAGTGATAAAATGGGACAAAAGGTGGCTAAAGAGGTGAAAGAAGAGAAACCGAAAAGTAGTAGAATCGGTAAAAGGAGCGGGCGAGGTTTCCGCGGTAGACCAAGACTTTCCGTTGAGGAACGTCTCATCGAAGATAATCGAGCTTATTACAAGGTCGAGGTTTTGGGCAATAAACTACGCTCGAGTACAGGTCCATGGAGTGCAAGTACAACGACGAATAACGGTGCCGCCAAGAGTTCAGCATTACACGATCGTGCAGGGAATCCGACGACCGGGACAGGCACGGAAGAAGCGGTTACGACCGAAAATCCCGAAGTTGAGAGGCCCAACGATGAGCCTTCGAGTGAAAAGCCCGTTGTTGTACGATTCAAGCGGGTGAGAAGATCGGAATTGTCATTGTTGAGCGACGAGGCTGAGTCTTTTATGTTTGGCGAGCCAAAAAGAGAGGATGAAACGAGCGAGGTAAGTGACGCCGATCAGAGCAGTGTTTTGCCGAGGGAGACGGATATCAGCGATTGGGACTTGGGTAATGTTAATACAACGGGGGATAACATCTTACCAAGTTCAACGATCAATTCTAGTTCGTCGGTGAAGCAAGAAATCATCGAGGATGATTCGCAGGATAGTTTGTATGCGGGAAGAGCGAGAAAAAGAAGAAGAACCCAAGCAGAAGCCTTGATCAAGGACAACGAGGATTATTACAAATTCGAAACACCAGGAAGTAGATTAAGGTTTCAGACACCACTGTTGGGTCTGAAGGAACAAACGGAAGACCTGGAGGATCAATCGAAAGAATTAAAAGAGCCGGATGAAAAGATTGCGCCAGGGGAATCCGAAACGGTGGAAAAGCTTTATCCGTCCAAGCCATCGCCCGAGATCGAAAAAATGCAATTTTCCTTCGAAGCTGTGCCACGTTCGGAACCATGGTATCAAACTTATCAGAGGCAGGATGAGGGCGCCGAATTTTGGCATTATTTCAGTGAGGCTGATGAGCGTAAACCATTTCTTTTGCCATACGAGATTGAGAACTTCCACGAGAGACTAGCCAAATTGTGTCAGAAGAGTGACACGCGAAGAAAAAATCGTGGAAGGGGCCGCAACGGGATGGGCAGATCACCGCGTAAAAGTCCCCGATGTCACGCTTCGACGCTCGCTATAATGTCGACGATAATACGTAAACGAGAGCAGCAGCAACAACCAACGATGAATCTGAGCGTTGTCGAGGAAGAAAGTTTGCCGCGTTGTAGCAGTACAAATCGTAACGACACGCCAAAGCCCGAGGCGAGTAAACAGCACCATCAAGAATCACAACAAGATCAACAAGCTCGGGAGCAAGCAAAATCGGACACTGACCTTGAGTTGCGAAAAATCGCGAAGAGCATAGACGCGATGCTCAGTGCCGAGACGATACCCGATCCTGACGATTCCTTCGAGGCTGTGCTGCTTCAACGGGCAGAAGACAAGAACGTCGAGGGTCCAACGTTACAGCCTGGGCCACCGGCAGATCTTCTCGACCTGCTTGACAACTGTCACGAGTATTTCAATGGCCTGGAGAATTCTTCTTGCGCGAGTTCCGAATGTGGAGAAATGGGTAATAACGCCGAATCGCCGTTAAAGAGAAGAAAAAAGCGGAAAAACCGTACAGGTTGGCCGGGAATAAAAATGCGAAAAAAAATGCAAGCGAAGCAATTGATCGACGCTTACGTGGCGAGAGAAAGGTTATTGGCGAAAAAAATGAACGAAGAGAACAGAATATCGTCGCAAGCCAGCGAGGGTACGAATAATGTTCTACAGAGATTAGAAGCGATGGTGGACGACTCGACGGAAAAACATGTCGAAGAGGCAAAGGATAACGCACCGCGAGCGGAGAAACAAGAAAGGAATGGCGAGACCATTAGTAAACGAGAAAACTCATCGAGGCACCTTGAAAAATCATTTACCACTGAGATTACTGTCCCCGACAGGAGCGAACGTGACAACTCAAGAAAGAACCAAGAAAGTAGCGCGGTCTTGCCACCTCTCCAGTGCGAAACGGTAACCGGTAGTGAAGACAATTCGTTGTTGCACAACGAGGAAACTTTAGGACGTAAAAGTACATCGTTAAAGGTAAACGACACGATTTCTTTAGCGAATGATGAAAATCATTGTCGGCCGGATGTGAATAACAGCGTTACGACGAGACAACTTGGCTCTAAAATAGCCACGCGTAAACGTCAACGTGTCCACGATACGTCGACCGAAATCATTAATTCTCGGCAAGAAATCGAAAACAATGATAATATGTACATTAATAATGTCAATTCGACGATCATATCGCGAAAAAATTATAATACGCCGAATGGCATATCAAAGAGACGTCCACCGAAAGATAGTACAACTGCAGTGACAACAGAGGGTCACGATAGCGAGCACATCATAGATCACCACGATGTAACAACGTGCCAAAAGGACTCACTGCTGACGAGGAAAGCGATGAGAACGAGAAAACGTCAGCGTCGTGGTGGTACTTTGAGGAACGAGCTCAATTACGAGGATGAAAATTGCAAGAATGACGCTTACACGAGTAGCATTAAAACAACGAGTAAAACGGACAATGTGCGGGGTGTTAAACGACGACACAACGAGGCCGTCGCCTCCGAAAGCCAGGAATCCGACATCGAGTGTCCTCTTGGCGAACGTGTCAGTCCCTCGTTATTGCCAACGACGGAATTACAAAACCGTCGTTCGAGCATAGAGTTTCAACCGGTCGTGAGGATGATGAAGATCGAGGATCAAGTTGAAATGGATCACAGTATTTTGTCGGTAACGGTAGCGAGTAATCGACGCTTGAGAAGCTCCAGTTCGCCGAGATCCAACGTCCAACCCGCCGCTGAACGGTACAAAAGATCCAAAGGTCCATTCGGACGATGGATTAAAAACAGTTGAAATCGTCGATAGTTACCTCGCAGTTCGTTTTTCTCCCTGCCATCCGTTTTCCCCCGTGGCTGCGGCGCGACGAATTTTCCGTTGGTCGCTAAGCTTCATTCTTTTTTCAAACCCGTCAAACTGACGATAAAAGACTCTGTTTTAAAAATCGATTCGGTTAGTTCCGCGCCAATCGCTTCTCCCATTATTGTACAAAACAAACAAAAATGGTATTCGTGTAACCTAGCTTAGTATTTAACACCATTGACATGTAGATTTAGTATGAATACTGTAATGATTATTATTGTACTAAGAGAAAATAATGTTTATGACCAATCGTTCATGTTTCAATGACGAGCGGGCAACAAAATCACCGATAAACATCGTTCTTTGTACATTTATTTGCGATGCGGTTATTGTTCTTGTGTTCCCGGCTAGAACGAATATCAATCAATTCTGCAAGTGTTTTTTTTCTTGTAATATCTATACATATATATATCAATCTGTTCGTTCTCTTTTGTATTTCATCTTCATCCAACGAAAATGTAAAATCATCTCTCGTTCTTCGGTGCCACGAGTATCGATTTTCGATCATTTTCTGTTTATATTTATATATCTATTTGTATATAGAAGTATAAACATACAAAAAAGATACTCGATCATGAAACACGAATGTCGAGGCGACAAATATTCCTTACATTTATTCTACATTTCTTAGAGTACGCAAGACTGCATACAGCTTTACGATAGATTATTAATCCTTTCGTTCTCTATACAGCATAAGCTGTTTTATTGTATATGTGATTATTGTATTCGGAGAAAAGGCGAAAGACGAAAGGAATCCTGCGAGGAATCAATTACCTCAAAACTACACTCTCATTCGACTTGGAAACACACAAACGATATATAAAACCTCCGTCTCCCCTTGTTTCTCTCTCCATCTCATTCTCGCTGTTTCGAGATTGACGATGTAGAAAGGGGAGGAAAACACAAAAAGATGAATTATTAAAAATACAAATTTTCCATAAATACATTGAATTTATCTTTTTCCTTCTCTCTTATTACACATCCCGTTTTTTAATCTTGATAAAAATTTGTTTTCAGCAGGATAAACTTTGGGGAAACAGTACAATTTGGAATTTTTAATTTTTATTGGAATTCAGAGGTTTTATTGAATATTTAGTCAATTCCTTCACGTTCCTTGAATGCCGCTTTCAACGCTGCCATTTTTTCCTTCTTCCGTGACATGGAAGCAGATTTTTTGGCAAGCAGCTTAAGTTTCTGGTTCTCTATGGAGTCTGCGCCGTTCATCATGTTGTCAAGTTTCGATATCAATATTTCTCTCGCTCTTTTTTTATTATCCCATAAACTTCGAGTATAGTGACACTTGACGATGATACCCGTCGGGTTGTGTTTCAGTACTACAGCGTTGTTCGTTCTTGCTACCGCTTGTCCACCCGGTCCGCTTCCTCTGACAAATTGCTCCATTATATCGTTCTCGTCGAGCTGCGGCACTTTTGAATAATCTAATTTTGATTTTATACTTTTGAACCGTGATTGGACTACAAGGATCGAGTTCGATTCTACACAATTGTTCAACAATTGTTTGTACGGTGATTTATCTTGAGACACGCACGAACCAAATTTTCTGGGAAATTTGCAATTCAATGACAAGATTTCTGGCAATTTTACTAATAACAGAGTGCGACACATCTTATTTACCTCACAGGTTCAGGCTTTTATGCCTAAACTACTCTACCATTCTCCAATACTTTTTGGCCTTTCTGAAATGCAGGGAACCAAAATTAATATGTTGTTGACGCAGACATTCATCGGTTAACAGGAATTTGACTTGAATCCATGAATGAAATATATTCGATTGTTTTTCTACCTCAATGTAAAATTGGATTGATTTGGTGTCTTGTAAATCCTTGTTGGCTGCAAAACTTTTTTGTATTCTATACTTGAAATATTTTTTGTCTGTGAATTGCAGATTCCGTCCGTATTTGAGCAGGTCCTTGTACAATCTCAAAACTTGAGTTCTCATTTTACTGCTTTGGAAGAAAAATCATCATTTCAATGTTTTAATTGCGAAACTTCGTTATTATATTGGAATTTTCGCGATTGTTGAATGACGCGGTTGCTTTGAAATGAATCGCTGTTTTGCCCAAGGAATAGTCGAATATTTGTCGTGGAAGACGCTCAATTTTTTAAGAGTATTCTAATCTCAGTATTCATGGGATAAATTTATTTTATGTCTATTTTTGTTGTCAATTTTTTACTTTACGCAATGAAAAATGATGGCTGCTCAATTTCTAGGTTAGGACTTGGCATTGATGAGACATTAAGATTTCTAGAGGCTATTAACTTTGTTGCTTACATATTTTTGTGTCATGTCAATGCGATATGAGGTAAAATTATATTTTCCAACGGGTATATATTCCCATTAGCATGTAATCGTGCAGTGGAACGCAAATTTGTCGATCTAAGAGGTGAATGGCTTATTATTCGAGTTTTGTATAAACTAACCTGTATTTACGCGACGACGACTATACCGACATCCGAAACCGACGTAATTATCATATCCACGAGTTCCACACGTGTTGCAACCTGAAGCAGCTGTCGAAGCGTTTCGAGCGGGATTGATTTAAGGAATTTGATTGGCTTATCGATGGGACGAGGGTATATGATTTGTTGGTGCTTATTCCCTCTTGTTCGTCGTCTAGATTCGATTAGGTAAATTTCAACATTGATGCATGCAAATTAAGCTTTTTATATTTTTATAAATGCTTTTGGAAACGTAATGAATATTCATATATTTGTACGGAACAGAATAAAAAACAATCTGAATGGATCGATTCGATTATAGTTTGACGGATGGGCAGTGCGCGATGGTTCATGATCGAAAGGCTTCGGAATTTTTGGCTCCATGACAAATTATTGAACCGAATCGACTTATGGACGTTCGTCTTCGCTAATCCATTAATAACATGAAGCGTCCGTGCATGAGGACCTGATTTGCATTTCGAGGAAATCAAGTGATCGTTGATTTAAAAAATGACCGATCGAATGTGTAGATAATTGTATATTTGTTTCCAACAGTGAAAGAAGGGAGAACAAAATTGATTGGTTCCTTTCCGCGATAAAATTTGGCGATTGGACGATGCGACTCTGGCGTCTCATAAACGTCAAAAAGTGTTTGATGTCGCGTGGTTGTGTTTGGAACAAGAGGGAATAATACAATGACGTAAGCGGTGGTCGCGTGATCCGAGCTCGAAGCTTTCGACTCGTTGGAAAACCTTGGCGGACTGATCTCCCCCCTACCCTTTTTTCCTCAGCAATGTTTTTTTTTCTTATTGCCTCCACTTCCTCCTGCCTATTTGTTTCGCTATTAAACTTGGTCTCAAGGTTCGCAGCAGATACAGATTCAGAAGATTTTTCAGTCGAGCGCAGAGAGGCGCGCACTAAACTTTGGACCGTGCGTGTTCTTCCGCGTTTCTTCGATTACAGATAATTCAACATATGAATAAATTTTGTTGTATTGGACAAAAAGAAAAGTTCGTCAGCTTAATACACATCCATCTTATTGTTATTGGTGGTTACAGTGCCAATTGAAATGATAACGATAACGTCGAAAAAAACAAGATATTCGAAAAATTTTGTTCTTTTATGCGATCGATTTTGATACGTGTATCTTTTCGTGTTATTATTGTCGTCGCGTGTTGAAATATAGTGCGAAGCAGTAACGGCGTCAAGTCGTCGCGCGTAGCAGCACGAGAAAGCGGAAGAGAGATAGATGTAGCGGAGAAAAAATTGCGTGCTCTTCAGTCGAAGTGGATTACAGGCGCGCTCGCGCCCGCGCACGCGACAACTATCTATATATTGCATATTCATGATTTTCTCTTCCACCACGTTGTCATACGATTCCTTATTCTATCGTAGCGTACAAAGTGTGGATAACGTCCAAACAAGAGTGGCAACTTGGGAACATAACTATCGTATCTTTAGTCTTGCCGCGACACTCGCCAACCGACGTCGACGACAAAAAGTATAACGTCGCAAGAAAATAGGTGTTCTACATATATATATATATATATCACATACATATATATGTAGCTCATATCATAGGCATATAAATACTGTCGAAAATTCGATTTAACGCGATATGACTGAGCCGAATATTGAAAAAATGCATTACACACCGCCTACCTCGGACACCATTCAGACGAAACCATTTCCAATCAGAGGTAATTTTTTTTTTTTTTTCATAAAAACGTAAAGAATTACGATCATTCTAAAACGGACGTGACACTTCAAAATTCTACGATGATTTCCTTCTTTCCTATGGAAACTATTTTCGTATTATACAAATTTCAACACGTGCCGGCTATCCACACATTCCTTGTGTTGATTCATTCTTTTTATATCATAAGTTTAATATTTCAAGAGATATTTCATTTTTTCTAACCTCTTCGCGCACTCTATTGTCACATACGTTACGAACATTCCGTATCGATACGAAGCAAATAGAATCGCCAAGACACGTCAGTTGGCAGAATAACTGTGTCAAAAATAATGTCAGCATTTTTCTTCGTGTTATTTCTTTCATAAATGTCGGATAAATTCTTCATAACCTTTTTATGTTTTGTATCATGATATTGAGCGTTTTGAAAAATTTCCCGACCGAACAAACAGCAAGGATTGGAGATTTAATTTGAAATGAGTAGAAATTTCGTTACGAATATTGAATTATTCGCGTCCTCGTGAAACATACTTGAAAAGCCCTGCATCAATTATTCTCCGTAATTTAGGAGTTAGCTCAAAAAGCGCTCTGAGTGATTTCCAGAACAAGCCAGTTCAAGGCAGGCTGGCTCAGTTAGAAAATTGATAATCACATAAATCAAGATAAAACTGGTCTTACAAGTATTTTTTGTAGTACAATTTATTAAACCATTGAGGAATCGAGTAAGCTTACAAATACAGCATGAGCAATTTCTGTTCCTGTAATTCTGAAACAAAGTTCTGCCTTTTTGCAGACCTCGGACCTATTTTTTATACATGGCATTTACTTGCGGTGCCCCGAAGAATTTTACCTCAAGAGAGCCCAAATTTTATGTACTACCGACGGTTGACAGTTGCCACTTGTTTAGAATAAACAGATTGGAATAGATATTGATTAATTCTGAAGACCGGAACTTATTGTTCAACCGCATTAATTCTGAACATTTGACATGATTGTTCTGGATTTGCTCAGGTACCGTTCTCTAAAGAGTTATTCAAAACTTATGACAAAGATGTGGGAAATCCGTTCGACGGACATCGATTGGTTAAGGCCATCTGTCAGTTTTTCAGTCAGTTTGCTAACTACCACAAGTGTTCTCAAGAAGGACATGAGCACACTTTATTTTTTTCTTGTCAGAGAAAAAGTGTTACTTATTGAGAAGATATTCGAGATAAATTTCTATCCGTTTATTGGTCATCGTTCTGTAACTCGTATAATTGATGGATCACCTTCACGGCGTGTGATAACTTTTGAATGTCTTTGGAATCTATGATGCTTTCATAATGAATTGATCTCACTCGTGGAGTCCATTGTATCGGGAAGGGTTTAGAGATTGATTAGGAAAAAATGTACGAAGCACAGGAATGTCGTTAATTTACAGGTTAGACATTTCTTCGTAATGTTAAGCCTTGTGGGATTTATTGGGAACGACTCTATAGTAGAAGGCACATCATAAAATAGTGAAATTTTGTATGGAGGTTCAGGCGTCACCGGTTGATGATCTTTGTAATCTATTGTTTTATAAGGGTTTAAGTTGTGGATAAATATCGCTTTATTGAGGGGGACTCGGTTTTTCATGAAATGCAACGCGTGAACTTCTTCATTGACTTTTATTGGAGATAGAATTGTGAGGGTGAACAAACACTCGCCAAGTTGTAGTATCTTATCAGCTGGTTGAACGTTGGAACGATGAAAATAACTGAAATCCCCAATTGTGACGAAACATGCACTGAATATATAAATGTAGAGATATGCAAGAATGTTTATTTGTTCATCTTCCAATTAAATGGAAAATCACACAGAAATTTATTTTATTCTTGGCAAATGGTCGACAGTAATTGCCTCTCGAAATCCCACGACTCTTGCAAATTATTTCAACCAGTCTAAAAATAAAGACGACAATCGAATGATTTGCAATGCTTAATTACTTGATTTACTTTCGAGATCCAAGTGCTGACTCAATTGATTGAAATTAATCAAATATTTTTTAATCGAACCTCCGAAGAGTATGGAGCAGCTAAAATGCGAATGTGTCGAATGTATTTTTTTTGCCGAATCAATCTCTTCGTGTCCACGAGTCGATGAAGATTAATGTTTTTATTCGCGATAAGGTGTCCGTTGCTCGTTGGAGTTGATCCGAACCATAAATGGAAATAGAATCCATCTCCTGGCATTATCTATACCACATTTTATTTTTAAACTCGGTTATTTCACCGTTAACAAATCGCGCTCGACACTTATTCCGCAATGATCGAGGATGGCTCGAGATCGCATTAATCGTTCGACGTTTCTTAGTGCACGTCACGTTTGAAAATGATAAAATTTATGACCCTCGTTTGATCTTTTTACACGGTTTCAAGTCCACGTGACAATTGGTACTAGTTTATCTTAGTTCCTATTGAGACGAACGTATACATACATAAATTTGTTGGAATATCGATAAAAAACGATATCGAAATCCATTCGATCTCTATCCTTGATGAAGATACAAGAGAAGGTTGAGGGAGGATCAGTGAATCTTGTATCGTGTCTCAACGGAGGAAATGAAGATATGATCACGACCAGTGAGCGTTTTTGTTTATACAGTTAAGCAAAGCGAAAAACGCTGTCAGTACGGCTGGAATAAGCGACTCTGAAACTTTTCTTCCTCCCAAAAAAATTTCGTTACAACTGATGGATAAAAATAAAATTCAGACAAAAAACAATATTTGTGCATAAAAATCGTCAACGACGCTCCAGAGCTTGAGCTTCTTATTCGTAATATTCAGTAGGGATGAGTGGTTCAAAATTATTGCTCTCCTTATCTACCTTAAAGAAGCAATATCAGCAATAAATTCATTTACATATTTCAGTCATCCGTTGTTCTTCCAGTAGGTAGAAAATACAAAAAAAAAATACGAAATTCGTTTTACTTCTCGCCCCTTCAGAATCAATCTCGGTCTAAGCTGCTCGTATGGATGGCATTAGCGTCTTACAGTTTTTGAGTGAGTTTACAAACAAAGACAGAATAAACACCAAACGATGTTTCTCATTGAGCAAGGATTCAAAATATACTTAGAGTAGTTGCAATTCCAAACATATTTCTCTAACTCGATTGTACTTCTTCATTTTAATCCGCACTTTTACTTTACAAATATCGTTTTCACGTATGATTTTGATTAATCAGTAAACAAATCAAACGGAACATTTCACGAGTTCGTTATTTTGGCTGACAACTTTGCCACGTGAATAACACGCCAGGCACATTATTTATGGTTTTACTAATTATCCTTGAATTATTGCACTGTGACGATTGTGGACGTTGAATTTTCAGGATGTACCAATTAACATCGAAAATGATTATCTCGCAATTCCTGAGCTTAGAGACTTTTCCAATATCGAAGAAAAAATCATTTTTATTATTTAAATGGATTGAAGTCGTTCGGTAGGCTCATTTATTCCAAAATTGTCTGGTTTTCCTAATCTTTTTCGTACCATTTGATACTTTTCAAATACATGTGTCCTGACTTGATGGTTTTTTTCCTTTTTTTCGATAAATCAAACGACTTGCGACGTCAAACGAAGGGAAAAGGAATAGTAACCATAATTGGAGACCCATAAATATATTTTCAGTGATACGTACTATATTTACAACGAACCTTGTGTTTTTCATTAACATTGTCTTACTAAACTGTGACGTTAAATATACGAATGCCAATGCAGCAATGCACCTTGTATATACGTATTGTTATGCAGCTGTGAATTGTTTCATGGGCTTTTAACCACGTAACTGGTTGAGACTTTCGTTATTTTTTCTCATCACGAATCCAAAATCGTCAATTTCAAAAATGCGATACCATGAACGAGTACGGAATTCAAAGTTTGCTCAGGTGGTCCGGCTTTAGTTACTTTTTGGGTAATTTTAATACCAGGATGGAAAATAATGTCATTCTGGAAAAAAAACTATTTCGGAATTGTTTGTATTTGAGAGTGGAGAGCGACACAAAATGACAGTTTTCACGGATGATTCTCTTACACGTCCAAAGCCCGAATATTTTTATTTACATGCTTTTTTCGTCTGAATCTTGATAAAAAAAAGTCAATGGATTAATCCATGCAGCTATTAAATTGGCATTCGATTTTTTCAGATTTTCACGACTTGTTTTTATTGATGTAAATGTGTGTTGATATATTTTTCAGGGGAGCGAGCAAACTTTGTGAACAAGCCTCATGTTATCGCCATGGTTGGTCTTCCCGCCCGGGGCAAGACCTACATATCGAAGAAATTATGCCGTTATCTCAATTGGATCGGTATTAACACAAAAGTTTTCAATCTCGGTGAATACAGGAGACACGCAACAACGGCATACAAATGTCACGATTTCTTTCGTCCCGACAATATAAAAGCAATGGCAATAAGAACACAGTGCGCCATGGATGCATTGAACGATGTATGCCAGTGGCTTGAGAGCGGAGACGGTGAAGTCGCTGTTTTTGACGCAACCAATTCGACTTTTGAGCGAAGGCAAATGATCCATGAAATAGTCGTCAAGAAAATGGGCTTTAAATTATTCTTCGTCGAGTCTGTTTGTAACGATCCTGAAATCGTCGAACAGAATATTATGGAGGTAAAAAACTATTCACTTTAGAAAAACCGTATTTCAATGAGACGTTAAATAAAAATTCCAAAAATCATCCAAATTGAATTTTTTCCAAGGAAAATGGAACATAAAATTCAACGAAATTCATATCCTCAAAGATTGTATCATGAAAATGCAATAAGATTTCTTGCTTCTCCGTATGAGAGCCTGAAATTTGATCAAGCGAATCGAGTACAATAACGAGTAATTTTTTTTTTTCGAAAAGTATTTGCGATATGAATGACAAGAATTTTTTTCGCGTTGACAAAGAAAATAAAAAGTTGCATTGCTTTTCAACGATGCAATCACCAATAGCATAAATATTTTCCATTTTTTGTGTATGAAAACTCCGAACATTGTCGATATCTCGTTTTTCTCTCTCAACGAATTGAAATTCCAATGAAATTTTGTTGAAACATATTGGCTCGCAATATGTTGGGTGCAAAAAATGGAGGTAAAATTATAGAGGGGTCTGTGTACTCGTGTGGAAAGTAGAGGATAAAAAAGAAATCTCGTCTCTTTGAAATGCGACGGCAATGCAGGTGTAAAATCAATAAAATGTAGTATACAGGTCTTTTATGCCCATGCAATTGTTTGTGTATGCGACTTCGTGCTCGTCGAAATACTTCGATTCGATTGAGTTTGTACGGACGATGATGATGTTCCTTTGTTTTTCTCGACTTCTCGACAGGTCAAGGTCAGCAGTCCGGATTATGCGAATATGAACAAGGAAGAGGTGTTGGCCGACTTTATGTTACGGATCGAGCATTACCAAGAGAAATATCAACCGCTCGACGAGAACAAAGAAAACGAATTGTCGTTCATGAAGATTTACAATACTGGAGAAAAAGTTTTAGTTCACAAACACGAAGGACATATTCAGAGTCGGATCGTTTATTATCTCATGAATATACACATCGTTCCAAGAACAATTTACCTGACGAGGCACGGTGAGAGTGCGATGAATCTTGACGGCAAAATTGGCGGTGATTCGGATCTTAGTGAAAGAGGGAGATCATACGCAAAGGCATTAGCCGACTATATTAAGGAACAGGACATTCAGGGACTCAGGGTATGGACTAGTTGGTTGAAGAGGACCATACAAACGGCGACTGACGTCAGTGCACCACAGGAAAGGTGGAAAGCGCTCAACGAAATTGATGCCGTAAGTGTGGCTCGTGGACTAAAAATTGCACAACGAAAGATAAAGACAAAGATCATGAATTTTATTTTTGAAGGTTTTTTTTTTCGGGAACTTTTCCAGCAGCTCATCGATATTTTTGTAAATGTTCGTACAGGGCATCTGTGAAGAAATGACCTACGAGCAAATAGCGGAAAAATATCCGACTGATTTCGCCGCCAGAGACCAGAACAAATTCTCATATCGTTATCCACGAGGCGAAAGTTACGAGGATCTTGTTGCTCGCCTGGAGCCCGTTATCATGGAACTCGAGAGACAGGGCAATGTCCTGGTCGTCACGCATCAGGCAGTCTTGAGATGTCTTCTTGCTTATTTCCTGGATAAGAGTGCAGGTGAGATCTATGCAATAGGTATTTGCTTAGTCCCTTTTCCATTCAAGAGATAATTCAATATTAATTCAATTTTTCATCACGAATAATCAAAACATGAAAAAACATTGAAATAAAAGTGAATGACAATTTGTTTTATGCGGATGAATTATTCGATTGAGTTTCGAGTTGAAAAATAAAAGAATTTCAAGTTCTAATAGTTTTCAAATCCTTGAAAATGTTGCATGAAAAATGCAACATGAAACACTTTTGATTTTTCAGTGTTGAAACATAAAGCCTCATATCATAATTATGTCGAATAAATGAACGTTGCAGACGAGCTGCCATACTTGCAAGTACCTTTACACGTAGTGATGAAGCTCACGCCGGTTGCGTATGGATGCAAGGTCGAACGAATTTGCTTGCCGATCGACGCAGTGGACACTCATCGACCGAAACCAAAGGTAGAAACAACCAAGTTGTAAGAAAAGAGAAAAAAAACGAACGAAAATCAAAATATAACAATTATTGTTTCCTCCATTGTATACCGCAAGAGACCAGAGCTTTGATCGATCGATCTTCGAAACAATTCCTGCCTGACATTTTTACTGCTATGCGAATAAAAAAACGAATACATGACATTTTCCCGTACCTATCGCCATGTTTATTAATGGTTTCCAAAGGATAGTCTGCATCGTGTCGTAGTTGGATGATAAAGAAACATTTAAAAAGCACAGCGTGAACCTTTCTCTACACCCCTACAACCTTTGTTCTCAAAACTTTCTCGTGTTAACGTACGGCATCAATATACCGTTAGTATTGTTTTGTCACCTACCTTTTACGACTTCATCATCATGCGTTGCTTTTGTGCGAATCATTATTTCATTCTGCATGCTTTTCGTCTCGAAGCGAAAACCTTTGAAAGACCCCGTTATATAAGTTGGTAAGTTCGTTTTCTATTTTTCGTTCATAATTATTTATTTATATCGACGTGGAAGTTTTAAGGACTAATTGACTTTTTTTATTTTTTATTTTTAACCTCCACAGCAATATCAATGATTTCTATTTTATGAGCATTTTGAAAAAACAGTAATGGCAACATAGAAACATAAACTAAAGAGAAAGAAAATAAGAAAGTTGCGAAGAAGATGACAGAATAGAAGAAAATCATGAATTTCACGGGAGCTGTCGTAAATCCAATGGTTTCTCAATGATTTTTTACAGGTGCCAGGAATGTTGGAAGAGCGCTTCAGAAGGAAATGTCACGAGCAACACACCTGATAACGATGGATTGCTTTTATTCCGTGCGTACGGCCATGTTATGCTCGAATCATCGCGTAATGCGAGAGGAAAATCTTTTCCTGCACGCTGTGCGAACTGAGAACTAGAAAACGAACGAAATAACGGAAGGAAGCATTTCGAGCAGCAGGCTGCTCTTTGCAGGAGCTTAAATATGGAAACATAAAAGAAAACCCATTACTTCTATAGTGCCAAAAAACGAAAAAACTTTTCTATACGTTTTCGTCGTGACTACAGTAAGTAACAGGATCTAGAGGACAAATTTTAGCACAATAATTAGTCTCTTTTAATGACACGAGCTGCGTTATTATCGTTTAATTAATTTCATCTTAAAAACGCTATAGTTCAATATTTCGTATCGACATGAAGACGCAGCGGCGATTTATTAAATTTACAGCACACTCTTCGAACGTATGTATACGTGTGCGAGTAACAAATGCCAGATGATAAGTTCTTTGGTATTTTATTTCGTAAACTGTGATTTTATCAGTCACAACCAGTACAATGTGATAGCCGTGTTCAGAGGATGGTTAAATAACGATATTTACGAATTAAATAGAAAAATTTGAAGAATAAAAGTCGATGCGACGCGATGAAGAAAGGAATAACGAACCAGGAAGGAGGCTATAAAGAATTGAGAACAAATTATCAAATCTTCGTCTTGTATCGTTTCAATTGATTGGGACTTTTCGATTTTTATAGACATTTCATTACCGGAATAATCGACCGTCCCATGTGTGAATGTTGATTGAGAAGAAAAAGGAAAGTACTTCTGATCCATTTATAGGATTTTATACGCACGTTATGTATAACGATATAGACAAATTGTCGCTGTATATGAATGTACGCAACAGAGAATGTTATTATATTTCCAAGGCGTTCAGCAAGCCGATCTTCGTGTTATTTATGAGATTATACTTATAAGAAAATCACACACTATCATTATTATTATTATTACTATGATTATTATCTCTACGCTGTCGGTGAGGCAGAAATTCCTATTTAACGCGTATTTCGCTCATATTCGAATTTAAATATAAAATATAGACGCTTCAATAAAATTTCTCAATTTGTCTCCAAAATGCTGATATCAATTAGCTTATCGTACAGGATCGACCAATCTTTTTTCAGAATAAAACTGAGTACAATGCATATTTTGGTATTTGATATTCTTTTTCTTCGTTTTGTCACTTAAACTACCTTATTGCCTCTATTACCGAATTCTCCATATCACAAATGTTATTGAAATGCATATAGATTCGCCGACGACGGACGTTCGACAAGTGCGAATTTGGAAAAGTATTTTTTTTAACTATATTTCTAGTGGTATCGCGCTAGAGCGTGATAGGGAAACTTCTATCGTGAGACGGTAACGATCGTTTTTTCCTAGATTTCAGAATTTCCGAGCCGCACACGTGCTCGAATATATCAGGTTCGTTAATGATCCCAACGTTTTTTACTGTGGTCAGAATTTGAAGTCGTCTTCGATTCTCGGTTGGCATTGCAACAACTCACCCAAAAAAAAAAAACTCCCCCATGCACATCTCTACCAGAAGCAACTCCACCACGGAAATCTCCACCAGGGGACAAACTCTATCATGTCTCAACTCTACCAAAATTTTTCTCCCCCAGGAATAATCTCTACCATGGCAATCTCTACCAAGTCGATCTCTACCACATCCAACTCACCCAATAACAACTCCACCAGTGAAAATTCCACCACGCGCAATCTCCCCCAGAGCAGCCTCTACCAGACTCCATCTCTAAATCATGAAGATTATCCTAACAGCCGGTAATAAAATCTGGAGAATTCTTCTGTTCAGACCTCACAGATGACGCTACCTGCACAGCTTATGTGGATACCACACAGCCTTACGCGACGTCTACCTGCACTTTTGCCGAGCACTTTGCCCCGACGATAAAGCGGAGACAGTGGCTAGAAAAAATCTGAGATTTTTGGAGCTAAGCTGGGAACGGTCGCGCAGGCAAGGACCGGCGAAAAAACTCCACGACGCATGTGACTTAAAAGTTGGCCTTCCTATTAGTTCCCTGATCCATTTTACCTCCGCGCACGGAAACTCTTCACTCAGCCGTCGGATGAATGAATAGGGAGATCTCCAATGCTATACTGCTATAGGGCTCAAGTGGTTCCTACAGAGTGTCGCTTTGTCGTAGCGGCTAACTACTGAAGCTGCCGTAGATGTATTTTGCTCGGTCGTGCTAGCAGAAGCCCGATTCGGTCGACAGAGAACTGGCACATATATCATGCGGCGGTCGGCGGTGTATACTAAATATATACTAATAAAAGGCATAAGTCAGTCCACGTGCGTCGGTTCCGCTGCGTTTTGAACACGGTCTCGAACGCCAATTATTTACGAAATAAATTGTTTATTGACGCATATAGATTAGCTAAGTCCATCTCATGAACAGGTATGCGCTATTAATCAAAATCTTCGCTTTATGTGACAAAGCACTATAACGGGTCGTATCTCGGTTGAGTATTTTGCGGTCCACTATGCCAATCATGCTCGCCACGTGCTTAACCTCGAAATTAAAAATAAAATATTGAATGCTTTTTATCAATTAGCAAACAAGTGCGCTGAAAAACTCGAGTGAAATTGTTTTCAGTCTCGTTATTGTTCTTTTAATAATAACATTTTGCAAATCACTGAAGTTTTTACTGTCAATTTTTAAAAACCTTTACGTAATTTTACGAATTTTCGCGATTTGTTTGTTTATTTGACGGTATTCGTATCCTATATTTATGGTTTTACTGCTTGAAGTGCTTAACAATATTCAATTTCCCTTCCTGAAACAGTGCCTCCAAAATGAAAACCGGAGGCAAGAAGATGGTTCTTAAAAAAGGAAAAACTCACAGCAAACAAAAAAAGAAAGGAGCGTCGATAAAATTGAAAAAAAAATTGAGCAACGTCAGTACAAACGACTTTTTTGACCAAGATTTCGAAAATGCCGCGAGCGAAGAAGAAAACCTTGAGACTGGAAATCAAGACACGGGTAAGTTGGGAATAAACATTTTGGCCATTTCAAAACGTGATTATTCATAATCACTCGTTTGCTTTCGAAAAATTATCGTCCAAATGCATTGTTTTTGAAAAATGATCAACCATCCCAGAATGTGTTTCTGCTATATTTTTGGCTACTGCTAATAAAAATATTTTGTATAGAAAATATCGACAAGCATGAGGGAGACGGAGATTCGGACAGCGGGGATAGCGACATGGATCCTACGGAACACAAAAAATCTCTGAAGAACTTGGCTGAAATGGATCCCGAATTTTATGCATTTTTGGAAAAAAATGACAAACAATTGCTTGATTTTAATTTGTCGGATGACGACGACAAATCCTCGGTCAATGAAGACGATCTGAGGCACACTTTGGATCACAATCTAGAGGTGAACTATTTTTCCATCGTGCAAAAGATCGATCGTGGCCGACGATTGCAATTATTTTCTTACTTTCTAAGTCCGTGACAACTATTTGAGCTGCACGAATGTTTTATGGCTTTCGCTACAATCGGAATTCGATATTCCCTGTTCAGGTGGCGAGTGACGAAAGCGACTACGAAGCCGAAGATGCTGAGAAGAGCGAAAAATCATCGGGAGCCACTAAAGTAACGTTACAACTGCTCAAAACGTGGCAGGAGGAAATCCAGAAAGACAAGTAAGAAAATCCTCACTTTTGCAACTGGAAGTTCGTCCCATTTGATCAAATGAATGATATTGCTTAATAAAATCTTCTTCACAGTTCTGCAAGGACCATCAAATGTGTAGTCGAAGCTTTTCACGCAGCTTTATTGACGGTGGCAGATCCGGACGAACCTAAAAGCCTCCGTTACCGCGTCGAAGGCGGCTCGGGTATGCTTTTTGCTAGACAGAATCGATTTAACTGCTCAGAATGAAAATAGCATCGATATTTTCTCATTCTCGGGATATTTTGTTTCAGTATTCAACGGAGTCGTGCAGCTGTGCATAATGCAACTGCCGGGAGCATTTAAACGATTTTTAAAGCTCGGAAGCGAGACTCGATTCGATGCGTACAAATCGAAGCGATTCGTCAAAGTTCGGGGAGTCCTGAAAGCTTATTTGACCGATTTGATCAAAGTACGTAGGTTTTTGCCGGAAAAACAGGAAAAATTTACCGCAATTGACGTTCCAAAACAATGAAAATGAAAAAAAAAATGTATATTTTTTCAGATCCTGCAAAACGTCTCATCATCTGACATTCTCACAGTTTTGTTAAAACATTTGCATCAAATGTTACCGTTCACGCATTCTTTCTCCTCGTTGAACAAGCCATTGTTACGCATATTATTGAAATTCTGGTCCACGGGCGAGGAAACTGTCCGAGTCGTTGCGTTTTTGAGCATTTTGCAAATGGCGACCAGCCATCGGGAATCCATTCTCGAAATATTGATGAAAGTAAGTTCGCATTTTTCTTTCCTTCTAATATCTCCACGTTTCCGTTTTTTGTTTTGATATTTTTCATTTTTTATTCATTTTATTTTCCTTTGCAGACAATGTACATAAAGTATGTCGAGAACTCAAAATTCGTCTCACCAAATACTTTGCCAGGAATAAATTTCATGAGACACTCGCTCGCCGAAATTTATTTGCTCGACGATAATCTTGCTTACAATCACGCATTCCTGTATATCCGGCAATTGGCCATTCATCTCAGGAACGCAATGACGTTAAAGAAAAAGGTGAGTGCTTCGGATTAGAGTTAAAAAAGAAAAAATATAACAATCGTTGATGGAAAAATCCGGTCGCATCGAATTTCACTGAATTTTTCCGAACGACGTAATTTATTGCTCTTCTGATCATTTAACTCTATTCCATTCCGTAAACAGGAAAACTTCCAAGCGGTTTACAACTGGCAATTTATCAATTCCTTGAGATTTTGGTCGGAGCTCGTAACGCTGTCGAAGCAGCAATCGACGTTGCGTTCTTTGTTGTATCCGTTGGTGCAGGTAAGTTTTTCATAAGCACATTGAGGTCGAGAATTCATCACGAAATCTCATAATCATCTGTTCTCTTTCTGGCAGATCATCACAGGAACGATCAAACTAATACCAACAGCACAATTTTATCCTTTGAGATTCCACTGTTCTCAAATGTTGATAAATATATCTCGGGAGACGAATACCTTCATCCCTGTACTGCCATATTTGTTGGAGGTAAGTCGAGCATCTTGTTTATTTAGCCAATTCAGAGTTTCATAAAAATTCAAAGATATAATGCTTTACTGTTTGTTTGGGTTTGCAGATTTTGAATTCTTACGATTTCAACAAGCGACACAAAACAGTGACGATGAAACCGATATCGTTCATTTGTCTCCTGAGAATGTCAAAGTCTCAGTTACAGGAGAATGGCTTCAAAGACTCGGTCATCGAAAATATCTATCAGCTCATATTGGAAAACGCTTCTAAAGATAGCAGTGCTATTTATTTTCCTGATCTTTACGTGCCATGCGTTATGCAGGTAATTGACAAATTCGAGATATGTTCAATTCGATCATTTCCCGTTTATGCAGCTGAATATGTGTCGGTAATTTTTTTTGTTTTGAATTTGCAGCTGAAGGCATTTTTGAAGAAATGCAAAGTGGCTAATTTCTGTCGAAAAATAAAGCAGCTTCTCGAAAAGATAAATGAAAACCGGGAGTTCCTCGAGCGGGAGCGCAATAAGATAATCGTGGATTTGAAGGATCTTTCGGCGATCCGTAACTGGGAAAACGGCGTCAAGAGTCAACAAACGCCGCTGACGAAATTCTACGAATCTTGGTTCAAACTCCATCAGTCCCAGAAGTTGAAACTCCTGACACAAAACGATCAAGACGCGAACTATCACCTGCCCGCGCTCCGTAAATCCAAGAAAAACAAGCGCCACGAGGACGACAGTGACAACAGCGATCTCGATATTCCAGTTGAAGAATTGGACGCGAAATTAAAGAGAGACGAGGAACGAAAGAAGCGAAGAAAACAGAAGAAAATTAAGACTTCCTCCAAAGACAACGGCGAGGAACTTCCTCGAGATAACACGGACATTGTTCGAGACATCAAACTCGATGACTGGGATTAAACAACTTCCAAGTTTTTCTACTTCTATTTTATTCCTGTACAAAGAAAATATATCGTATTTCGAGAATTCCGAGTTCAAGTTCTGACGGAAAATCACTGGTTAACGATATTGCGGCGTAAAATCGATGTTTCCTTCGACATTAAAGTCTCCACCAATTTTTTAACTCGCATGATTTTTCTCTACAACTTTTTGTTTATTTTTTGCAACCGTTGGTTTTCGTCGTTTAAGGAAATTTCAGGATTTTTTCATCCGAATGATAGGGAGAAAAAGCAGTTAACATTCGCTGCGTCTTAATAAAATAATCGATTATAATTTATAGGCAAATAAGAAAAAAGTCAAATTGGAATTTTAACGATTCACCGAGGAAAGCGATCCGGAGAATTTCGGAGGTAACGCGGCCGAGTGTGACTTCGTCGAGAGTCACCGGGTTCATTGTATCGGAGGCGAAGTCCGAACGTCCTTGAGAGATCGAAGCGACGATTCGTGGATGGTGCGGCTCGAAAATTCGAGTTTTCGGACGGAACTACTTTCGTTCCGAGCGAGCGAGAGAGAGGGAGAGAGAGAGAAAAGAAACAAAAAAGCTAGAAGCAAATCTAAGGTGTCGCTGTTTCTGGTGGTCTATTTTTACCAGCGCGCGCGACCCAAGCAGTCGAGAAGTTCGTAGCGACGACTGAGCCGCTATTATAAAGCACACATCCTCGTGGTTGTAGAGTTAGAGCTGTATGTAAGTCGGAAAAAGAGCGATTCACGAGATTTTTAAGTTTATAAAAAAAGAAAGAAAAAGAACATGTCCGTTGTGTCAACGACCCGAACGATTGTCGATCGTTGAAGTGAGATTTTGTTACGTGTACGATTATACTGTCGTTGCAGAATAATTAAGTCAATTATTTATTTTATTTAACGATTAATAATTTTTTCATGCATGCACTCACGTACGTAAATTAAGATACACTTGGTGCCGATCACCTGGTCGAATAAACGGTTTTTAACAACTCGACAAAACACGATACCGAACTCCACGAATTTGAGCAAAAAAACCATAAAAATATAGAGGAAAAAAATGTAAACGTGACACAGAAATGAATGGGGGACGGAAAAGTGCTGTGAAAATCGTCGACTCACTATTGAGATCCTTCCGAACTGAGAAACGTCGTGAATATGTTTCCGTGCTCGAGATATTTATGCAAAGTGGTCCAAATCCATTGAAAACAGCATTCTTTGTTTATTTTTTCTCAAACGTGGTTTTCGGGTTATATGAGTGAAACTATTAGTCGTTCTCTTCGACGTTTTACTTTCGTGTTTATTTGTTTCTTTATTTTTTTTTGCACCAATAATGAAATTTTTTTTTTGCAAATATTTGTCATTTCCACTGCATTTTACCGGCCGGCAAGCTATTCTTGCCTGCTCTTGAAAATGTGCAATTTTGTTTTCAAGTGCTCGGAATCGATTGTCGAAAGAGTAAAGAAAAAATATTATTTTTGGGTTATCAATTTAGCGCTTTTGTCGGGCTTTTATGTTTCCATCATATTTTCACTATTTTTCTTGTCCGGAACGATGAAAAACATCTGTTGTAATATCTCAGGTCGAAATGAGCCGAAAGATAAATATTTGTTGGGGTTTTTTTATTGCCGTTTCTCTATCGTTTGGTGGAGTCAAGACTAATTTTGAAATCCACTCGATTTTGTGAGGTGTGCCACTCGCTCGTTCCCACAACCGAGTCTCAGCCATTATTATTATTATTTAGTTAGATGTATATGTAGAAGCGGGAACATTTTGCAAGATGCAAATCTTCGTGGATATTCTCTCGGTGGTTTTGTGCTTTTCGCTCCCGTTCAAGCGGACAGTGCGCGCTCAAGCTGTCGAGTTCGTCTAATCATCATTTTCTCTCTTTTTTCGCTCCACTTTGTGTGCTTAACCGGAGATAATACCACATTGCCATCGAGAAAATAATAGAAGCGACCTACGCTAGACAGCTCGGAGATGAGGAGAGCATCGTTCGATAAGTAAATCTCATCAGTTTCAACAAATTTTCAGATCCTTGAATTTTATCCTCGAGGTTAATGACGCTCGTTTCTTATCGTCAATTCTTATTTTTCTATCGCAAATTCTTCTGCTATTCAAACACTCGCCGCTTATTTTCGTCTTTGTACATTCGATCGACGTTTTTTTTTCTGATTATCGTCACAAAAACATTGAACTTTCTTTCAACGTCATTTTACGTTCGCTTCGTATTGGTTTTTTTTTCTTCAATCGATAGTTTCCTATACTCTGCAACTTCGAGTACGAAAATGTATACTTTTAGATGTGACGTGTACAACGCTTTAAAAACGACCACTGGCTCTCGCTCTATTTGCCAGGCTCTTTGCAGCCGGAATGATTTTTCATAAATTATTCAAATGGCGTATTTTTGGGCAACAGATCTTCGTGCCGTCTACAAACATACGAGAACTCAGACCTGTACATCATTCAGGAGAGACACATGTAGGAATAAAAACGATTTTCAACGAAATTGGTGGTTGAAAATAACCATGGAAATCCCGAAGATAAACGAATCCCGTTCGGCTTTTATTCCGGAACTCTCACGTCCACCAATATTGCGTCTTACCTTTCATTATTTTTACTTCAGTCTTCTTTTCTCTTCCAATTTCAATCGATCAATCATTTTTATTAATTCAACACCAACTCGAATTTACATTAAACTGTGAGGATGCTCCAGAATTTTAACAAAATAAATTGTCGTTCTATTGAAAATAAAAGTTCGTAATTGACATTGACGTTAAAAATCGGAAAACCGTTCATAAATTCGCAAAGGGATTTGACTTTATATTAATTATCCTTGAAAGTTATCAACTGGACAATCGACAGTGATTTATTCTTCATAGTTTCGTAGGTTAATTTTGATAATTTCTAAGAGTCTAAAAATGTATTTCCTGCGATAAGCATAACGTATTGTTATTGTGTTTTATTTCGAGTGGTTGAAGAACTTTTAACGTTACATTTTTGGATTTTCTTTCAAAACCTTTTGCAAAATTATTTTATTTTCCAAAACCCTGCTGAAAATTTCTATGTTATTTTTCGCTATTTTTCATTGATTTTACTCTTTAGTAATACACTTTTACTCTTTACTCTTTTAGTATCGATCGAGATAAAACCCCGAGAGTAAAAATACGTTTAGTGTTGTACAAACGATTCGTTTGACCTGCTTCTCGATTTTGTTGAGCCGCATAAATAGAAACTTGAGATTTCCGGGATGAAAAGTTTGATGGACAAATGTTGGAATCGAAGGTCTGACTCGAAATTGAATTGAACCGATTCGAAAAGAAAAAAAATCATTTTGCGAAATTGTTACAATTTTATTTTTCAAGTTGGAGGATTTTTCGGAGTTATGAATCGATTTTCCTTCGTTGAAAATTTAGGAGACGAGAAGAAGTGTAGGAAGAAGATGTTTGAATGAAAAAAAAAAAGAAATCTATTTTGAGGGACGTTTTAAAAGGTTCGAGTATCGGTGAATCTATTTCTGAAAGTGGCAACTGTCGATCGAGGCTTGTACAAGTTCGATAGGGAAGACTTGAGGGAACGTTACTCTGACGGAGAGGGACGAGGCTCAGAGTTAGTTTCTTTGCTTGATTTATTCGGTCAGAGCTTTCCCGTTCGGGATATCGCTTCGAGGACTACGTGATCTCGATTCTCCGCGAGGTAGACACGATTCTGTTGACTCTTTGCTTATAGCCCGGCTCGACGATGAGAGCCACGCTTTGAGAGGAAAGAAGCCCCTACCGTATTACGTTACAACAGATAAATTTAGCATTTCTTTCGCACAGAACCTCATGTTGTACTCGTGCCAATGCCGCAACGCGGAATTAATTGGCATGTTGGAAGGTAACCAATTTTCATCGTGGCTCACGATCCCACCGGCGATAACTGGTTTACGCGTGTGTTGATCGGTTCCTCCTTTCGTTTCATCGAATCCCCTATTTCTATGAAGCATTTATCTTGCTGCAATTATTTCAATTATCATTTCACCCTTTGATCCATCGTGAGACTTACATTGTTGGGGCCATCCTTTTCTATATTTCCCATGATTACTTGAATATTGAGCTAGTACTTTGACCAGTACGTTGGTGTCTCGATAAAAAATAAGGAGAGAAATAGTTCGTTAATTCTGCTCCGACAAACTCTACAAAATTCTTCCCTAACTTTTCGAAAGATTTTCCTCGAATTGACGAAGAAACATTTTTGAATAATGGGATTTCGATCTCAGGTTCGTAGTTTGCGCTCAGATTGATGAGTTTCGAGTTGATTACTCGAAAGAAAAGATAATTATTCCAAGGGCCGAAAGGCATAGAAATTCTTTGAATGAAAGATTTGAAAACTATGAATTATTTGCAGGGTGCATTGAAATTTTGATTTTCCCATCAATTCGTTGAGAGAATTTCTCGCGGAATCGTGAAATTGTTTTCTCCTCCATTCGTTTATTTTATTCACATTTTCGCGACCTTAATATATTGGAGAGAAAAATTGTAGCTTTTGGGAATGTTTGAATAAATTTTTAACAATGATCGATACACAGAAATAAGCAATAAGCACACAAATGGTTGTTTTCTTGTAATTCAACAGAAACAGTAGTAGCACGAAGCGACATATTGTGAACAGCGAAGAGTGGTACCGGGCACATTCGTCCGCTAGGAACGATGTCGATCATAAAAGTCTGAGTTTCAATTCTCAAGCCTCAAACAATAATTTGCAACGTAGCGTATCCGCCGACAATGTTGTAATTCGATCACGCGGATTCAAACCTTCGGACAGACACGATCCGGCTAAACGAAATTTTCTTGAAAGCTTGACCTCAAAAATACTACACTTCGAGATGGTGAGTCTCTCGCGAGAAGAATGAAAGAAAAGCACGAGAATTTTTTGCGATAAACAAAACAAAACGCTTATAACTGATGGCCGGCAGCTGCTGTTCTCGCTTCTTCATACTGTGTTGCGAAAATACATCAAGCTGAAAAGATCCTTCATGAAACGCTACAACCGTCGATTGACATTTAAGGGATCGCACTCGTGCTAGGCAACAATGGGCTGTAACTACCTCGCTTTCGCGCTACTCACTTAAAGATAGATAAACAAAAATTGACTGAATTATTTCGTAATTGCTATTTAAAACATGTTTTCCTCGAATAATAAACAAATGACCTTTATAACCGCATGATACCTTGAATTTCCAGGACCAGCCAATTTTTATCCAGTTTTTCGCTTCAATTAACAAATTAGTCACTTTTTTAAACGTAACTTTGTTTTTCATAAGCCAAAATAAATAATTTAATTGAATTAAAAGATTTTCACTCATTTCTTAGATCAATCTAATTAATCTTATTGATTTGATTGTTGAACCGCAATTGATATTAATTTTAAGATCAACCACTGCTTTGGCACTAATAAGAATCAATCATATCGATGCTTTATGGTTTTGTGAAATTTTTTGTGCAGCGTCAAATCACGTTTACACGGAGAATAGATAAAATAAAAAATTACTGAGGCACCATCAAGTTCCGTGATTCCACGTCGCCCTTCTAGGGGATTTTAACAAATAAATGCAAATTTTTTATTCAAATTTTATTGAAAATAGTGGAGGCCTTGGCATTTTTTGGCAAATTTTTACATTTGTCGCCCGATTCTGAATGAAAAAATCTTGATTTGTTTAAGCTTCTTAGAGGGACGATGTGATTCGAGGCAACTATGACGTCACAGTAATTTTTGATATAATTTTCTCCTCCGTGTAGAATTGCTTTCTGGGGAGACGGAATAAGATTCTTCTGTCATTATTAGCAAATTGATCCTTTGAAATTTCACTTTAGGACAGCGGCGAGGTGACACCGATCAATTTGCAAAAATTGCTCACCCCAGCTATGGACACAACGGAACTGCTCACCAGAAATAGTAAGAAATCTAATTTCCCTGAATATTCGTAAAGGATGTAATTTATTTATTTTTGTGCGAATTATCGTGGACGCGATTGAATCGGAGAGCGATTGGTCCGCGGCAAAAGTAATTGATAAAAAAATATTACATCGCGATATGCCGTAATGGTAATTTCAAATGTGGGCAAATTTTTATCGGAAGATTAAAATCGCAAAATATTGCAAAACTCGAGTTGGATCGATTGGGCAGCTCAAGATTGGAATTTTATAATTCAACCGAATGCTCAGTGCATTTATAATGAAGAAATAATAATTTTTCTTTCGATTCCTTCACGTCAAAGTTTTTCGAGAAATTCCATTTACCCATGAAAGCGATCAAAGGATTTAATGTTTTGTCATTTCAAGAGAAAATGTACGCGTCGTCTTGCTTCTATGCACCCACACATCCCACGGTCGAAGATCAGGTTGAACTCGCTCGTCGGATCTCGTATTCGTTGAGCGACGTTAAAAACATGAAGAGCAAGGGTCAATCCATGTACGTGAATCGTAAGAAGCGCTCGGTCAAGTGGATTCACGATGGAAATGGTAATCCTTTGACTATACATTTTGAGACATTTATTTTATGAAGAGAACGAAATTCCTAAAACATTTTTCCACTTTGCGTCGAATTCCCATGGAAATTTGTGATGATACATTTTTCTTAGTGTCATTTTTAATCGTTTGTTAAATTTACGATTAATAGGGGACGAAGATGAAGAAGAACCCCCGTCACCGATCCATAAGGTATTGAATTTTTCAAACCCTCTGATATTGAACAGCACGAGGCAAATCGAACTGAAAATTCGAAAACTCAAGATACTTTTTGGCTTTTCTAATCCTTCGAGTGTACACTGGGTCGTTTTGACCCTAAAATTTTTTTCTACGAGTGTTTCGGCATTTAATTTTTGTTTTCGTCAAAAAAATAATTGTCTGTAAAAAAAAAAAAAATGATGTTTACCGGAATACAATGGTTCAAAAAAGGCCTCGGGTCAGAGGGACCCAATATGGGCATATGGGAATTGTGCATTCGAGGGTTAAACATTCCAGGGAAATTCGAAAAACAGTAAAAAATGTTTTGCTTCCAGGACAAGCTTTCTCTAAAATGTATGATGAACCCTAACGGCAAAGTTATGGACATTCATGGCATACAAGCTCTTGGTGAAGAGGTGAACGTCGGCACGAGTCCATTGAACGCTGAAAAGTTATTCGACATTGTTCGTGACCTCAACAATCAAAAAGGGCGAGGTAAGATTCTACAGGGTTGAATTTAACGAAATAACTTCATGTCCCTACTCCAATAAATTATTTTTCATGCAAAGGTGCTGAGATCTTTGCGAAACGTAGAAAAAGGTCCGAGAAATGGGTGGTTGACAAAGAACAATATCAAACACCATCGACTCCTGGAGGTCTCGACAAATCACCAAATTTCCCGAACACCTTTGATAACGGGGCGAACGAAAATTCGAAATTCAGTAGTCTACCCCCATTAACGAGCTTACCAACGCCGACCCAGACCTACGAGCCCAAACCATTTTACAATCCGTTCACGTTGGATCTCTCGCTGGAAAGTTTACCTCCCCCGAAGACAGGTGAGCTGGAAAAAATTTGAGATCCTCTTCGTAAAAACTCGTTTGGATCAACATTTTGTAAACAATACGATTTGCCAGCCCGGAGAATCGTATTATTCAATTTCGTTACTTCCAGATCATTATTTTATTCAAATCGTATAGAAGATCGAAATAATAATTCCCATTTTTTATTCTCTTACCCATAAATTCAAAAATCAAGGATAAATCAGTGGACGAAAACGTCGGCCAGAAAATATGAAATTTACCTTGAGAACTCGACGTCATTTAATTTTCTGGCTCGTCTACTGCATTGTGAAGAACAAGAAATTGGCAGACGTCGCTTTAAACCTTTGTATATTTTCGGTTTCGAGGATAATTTCTCTGATGATCAAAGTCGTACAGAGTCATTAGGTCTTAGGAAGATTTAACGCTCTTTTTTTCTTTTATTGCTCGAGAATTCTGTCACATGTCACGCGACGGAATTACAAGCACGTTCATTATTTCCAATTGATTCAGTGCAGTTTCTTCTATTTTATCTCGAATCTACCGTTGTGAATCGGTGTGTGTCACAAATTCTTATTCAATTATTATCGAACGATGATACACAACTGATAATTGTTTCAAAATTATCAACTTTTAATCTCGATATCGTCGAAAGTCTCTGAAAAGAACAAACGAGTATTTTTTCATCATAATTTGTTATTGCATTCGCGACAACGATCGACCGTCGATTGTGATAACATTCACGACAACGAATACGAATCAAAGTAAAATCGATGATTTCCATAGAGGAGATTGAAAAAGATGATGGAATGGTTTTTGGAGTTTAGGGGGAGAGAAATTTTCATGGGGATTTTGGTGATTTATTGAAAATTCATTTTACATATTTTTTTGCCGCTTTGGAAAACGCTTTTTGCGGAGGAAAAATCACGTGGCTCAGCATGAGGCTTACGCAAATTTCATTAACGGTTTCTATAGAGTGGCTAATTTTTCAAAATATCGAACGCCAATTGGAAAATCATATTTCCGCTGCACTCTAATCGATTTGCTTAATCCAGGCATGAGGAGCACAAGGTTCAATAGAAATAAAGAAAACTCTCAGTAAGTCGAGAAAAAAGAAAGTAAAAAAAAAAAAGGGAAACTGCCTCGTTTTAGGAAACGATCAGAGACGAGGTTCTCTTTTGTCGGACAGCAGTTCGGGCAAGTACGTAGAGATAAAGAAAGTTTATTTGAGGGAAGTAGCGGTGGGAACCGAGCCCGAATGTCCGATCGGTATGGAGGACGAACGAGCTGTTTCAGTTGAGAAATCAAAGCGCATAATGTCGTTCGATTCGTCGCCAAACAACAATGATCAGCGTAATGGAAACCGCCGTACGAAGTCATCGTCGATTAATGGCGGGAGCAATAATTACTCGAACAATTATTCGAAGCAAGAAATGAGCAATGGCCGGGAGAATAACAATTACTCGCGTCGGGTTGCCGATCGTCACGCTCATCCTAATTCTCATAATCACCATCAACATCATCATCACAGTCATCATCATCAACAACATAACCAGCAGTATCAATATCGCGATCAACCCCAACAAATGGGAGAAGAAATAACCGACGAAACCGAGTACACTCCGGTTCCGGTGAAACAATTGATCCAAGAGTTTGAAAAAACTTGTCGGCCAACAATGCAGTACAAACAAATCAGCCCGAAAGTCATACCGATCGTGCAACAGTGTCCGCCTTTGGATAATGATCTTTCACGATTTTTTGAATCCTCCCAGCATCAGCAAGGACCCAGATCTTCGACCAATGGGAATGGGAATGACGTTATGCCCAAGAGAAATGGAAACCCTCCGATGAAAATGAGCAACGGAAGCAACAACAATAACAACGTTAATTACAACGGTAACGGTAGCGGTTACGGACCGAAATTGACGTACGGAGGCCAACCGATTCCGAACGTGTGCGGACAAACTGTGCGTTACGAGGAATACGATTCGAGCGAGGACGAAATCGATGACTCCTTCGGCGATTCAGGCTCCGAGGTGAATTATCGTCGTGCCGATCTTTCTGACATCTACGACGACGCCTCCCATAATTATCCCAATGGAAATGGCACGAGGCGCGTATCCAATGGCACGATGGATGAGTACGAAATGTACGTAAGACAATTCGACGAATCGAACGAACTGTTCGAAGCTCCTCCCGGCTTCCGCAATGGCGATGTCGATCTTTGCGCCAATAAAAGTACCAATGGCGACATCGAACCCAACTCTATGGTACTCGCTATGGTTGCCTCCCAAGACGAAATTCTCGATACCATGAAACACTTGCGAAATACTCCGGTGCTTGAAAATCTCGTTGGTGCTCCTTCGCCTCATTTCGTTGCTGACGTAGGCAAGTTAATCGGCATGTGCTTTCTGCTTTGTTTTCTTCTCTATGCCCCTGACACTAAACAAGAATCCTGAGAAATTACGAATAACCAGGCATTATGCAATATTTGTTATTGGGTTTCGGGGTTGGGACGTTGTATGGCGAAGGACGATTCTAAATTTCTGTTCCCAGTTTTTATTACAAATTAAAGAACTTTTTCAAGTTCTCTCTAAATTCAAGGTCATCCGAGGTAATATTCATTTCTTATATAATAACCGAAATAACCGAACAAATTTTACGACCGATTTTTTTGAAAAACTAAATGAACGTTTTTTGATGTTACATCAAAGCGTATGCAAAGTCTCAAGGTGCTTCACCATCCAGAAATCGAAATATTTAATGTTAAGAATTGGAACTTTCAGTATTTCGACTTTGACATGATCAAAGCTCTCGAAATTGCGCGAGCTATTACATATTACTATTCTCTTTACATGGTGCAAATTTAATGAAATTCTATTGGTAAGGAATTTTGCATATAACGCGCTTAAGGAAATAAAAGACAATCCCCCTTGTAAAAAAAAATGCGTTTTCGCACCTTTCATTCTATGCTAGAAACGAAAAACTTATATTTTGCTGCGCTCCCCTTTTATTGCACGTTTGTGTTGGTGCATGTAAATACATTTCGTTGATGCTTTTTTGATGACGATGAAGCAGTCGATTATTTTTGTGGCCAACTGAGTGTTCTCGCTACTAATATACCACAAACGATTGTTTTGGATTTTGATAAAAATACATCGTTACACTGAGACACAGATTCCAAAAAACGGTCAGTTGTTACGTTATAAGAAAAATCTAGAATTGGGAAAAATCCGAGTCCCTGGATCGATGGATGTGTCGAACGAATCAATGTTTCCGGAAATAATAGAGAAAAACAGTTCCATTATGATTGATGCTTCCAGGCAATGACAAGGTGTGCGAGAGTTCTTACCAAGGACCAAAAATTGCGAGTTACCAGACGCTGACAAATTACAACACTGCTCCTCGTGGTTGGGATCAAACCCAAACGTTTTATCGACCTGTTACGTTTGGAAAACAACAGGAGCCGATCGCATATTCAGATTTTTAAAGAGTCAAGATTGTCAGATGGTGAGTGTACAGAAGCAGCCTTAAAATCAAAGAAAAGGCAAATGAGTTTATTTTCTTTTCATTATTATTTGGATTTCTTCACAGGGGATATGAACAACCTGTTCATATTTTTCGAATAACGTGTAACCAATTGATTGGATAAACCAAAGCACGGAAAACTGGATTGTCTTTACCCGGCGTATTATTTATTTCGGATTGAATTCGATTTACGAACAATTTGCAGTGGTCCTATGAGAAATTTCCCGAAACCAAGTGTTAGTTTTTTCTTCCAACTACTTCCGACGACCCCCATTTTCGATGTAATGAGAGAAAAAAAAGAGAATCTCGATTGAGACCAATGATGTGTGGATTTGGTGATATTCGACAAATTGTATTACGTGGCTTTAAAATTCTTTGCGCTTCCTACCACTCTATATATAATATATTATATTTAAATGACATATACTCTATATTCTATATATTATATTTACATATATCAATGGTACACATTAATTATCACAGCTATTTTCAATGCTGCTTTTGCTGTGCTTCGTTATTGCATTTTTTGTTTGTTATTATACAAATAAAATGTCGTTTTCTTAATGTTTCTGTCGCAGTTTTTATATATCTTTCGAAACCCCGGTTCTTGTATTTATTATTGTTACATTAACCCTTCGAGTGCACACCCTTGACAAGTGCATACGGGGTCAATCTG
Organism: Campopleginae sp. 14b; assembly: GCA_030522525.1. Classification (NCBI taxonomy): domain Eukaryota; kingdom Metazoa; phylum Arthropoda; class Insecta; order Hymenoptera; family Ichneumonidae; species Campopleginae sp. 14b. Next base: position 20,803 of record JAPYYS010000045.1, on the reverse strand, counting down.
ACCCAATCTTTGTAGTAAATTATCATCCATATTTTATGGTCCTGAATTTATTTTTCGATGAAAACAAAAATAAAATGGCTTTTATTTTCGGCTGCCGAACGCCGAATGCCGATTTACGCGATGTCCACAAAGCGGTCGATCAATTCAGTTTGAGTTCAGATGAAATGATTTTCCAAAAAGGACCCAAAAAAGGATCTTCAGGGTCTGTTGTGGTTTAGACTTAGAAATTGAGGGTGAGTCTGAGTTGATGAGCATGAGCGACGTCTGAAGATCTCACAGTAAAGAAGATGGAGTGAGAATTTTTTTTTTTGCCTGGAACATGAATTATCGTTATCCATGAAAAATTATTGAAACGACAATGCCGTTTGCTTAATTATTTCAACCCCAATCTACCAAATCTCACTAATAGTAAATAAAGATTCTATATATTGCGGATGAATTTTTATTCGCTGGTTCATGCTTCGGGAGTTATTTGCAAAGAAACAAAAGATGCGGATGCATCGGCTCGTCAATGCATTTTTTCGATAATCATACTCGACTCATAATTTCGGAGTATTTTTCCTTTTTCTTTTTGGACTTTATGCAGATATGAATAAACTGAATACGCTGACAGCGAAGTTATATTCAATGTTATCTCATTTTTTGTATCGTCCGATGTTTTCCGCCCGAAGACATGCCCTTTTTCATTTATTTTTATCTGCGTTGTTTGGATTGGAGATCCAACGACCAAACAGATATCTTATCGAGTTAAATAATCCGCGAATTTCAGATGGACGTTGGTGATATTATTGAAAATCTACCACATATCGACCTATTTTGTTTTATTGTCAATTTTTTCTACAAAAATCGAGAGACACTGACCGAGGAAATAAACAGACCGAACAAATATATTCATCGATCTTCCGGTCCGGATTGAAGACGTTCCCATTGTTATTCAATAATATAAGAGGAATATTCGTGGTTTTTTTTCTCTGTTCAAAGGTCGTAGACATTTTATAGAGACCGTGTAGATCGGACGTAAGTTAATTGCATATTCTTTTGGCTCGATCCCACGATGTTCGTGTCCGAGAGGCTCGGCTGGCGCTTTATTTTTTATCGATATTATGATATAATATCGAGTAGCCGACCAGGTGATTATGATGACTATGATTAGATGGCAAGCCCACGAGAGAATTTTCAGCTCGAGAATACTTCAACACATTTGTTTGCACGAGTACACAATGAACGATTATCTCGATCTACACAGCAAAATAAAATGAATAAAAAAAATTGATTTTAATCGGTATCTGTTTTATTCTCTTTCCTTCTCTCTGGCTGTTTCTACAACGAACGATTTATCGAAGCGAGTATCACTCGGAATTATCACACATGGGTCGTTGTTGTGTCTTGTACAAGGCGAGGGGGTCAATGTGAATCCTCTATGTATTTCTACACCTACTCGAACGCGCTTGAAGAAAGAAGAGAAAATGGTATAAATATAAGAGGATGACTACCATTATCTCATTAGGCTCTAGGGTCGCGAGCAGCGAGCTTCGCAATGTTACGACGTCAAATATCAGTCTCGCTCTTGCTCCTTCTCCTTCACATATTTTCGTACGGAGAATCCGCGCACATTAGAACGCAGAATGTGAAAATCCCCGCGTGCGGCTACGAAGTAAGTCAAGAAAAAAAATTTGAATACTTGTTTAAAAAGAAAAAAAAAACAAAAACATAAAGAAACAACGGGACAGAAAATTTCCTACAAATATGCCTGAAATTCGAAACGACAATATTTACTCCGTTTATGGCTGTCGCACTGAGTCGAATCATTCGTTTCTCTTATTAATTCAGTTGAATTCAAAAAATTTTAATTATTAAGTGATTCCCGCGAGTGAACCAGCATCGATAGCGATTTTTATGAATATTTCATAAGCTGGGAGCATTTTGAATTTCCTGTAACAAAAATTCGCTTGTCGGGCTTTGTTGATGAATTTTAATTCGTTTGTTTGTCCAGTCATGTCCAAAAGTGGATCCGAAAAAACTTAATATTCATTTGGTCGCACATACCCACGACGATGTTGGTTGGTTGAAAACTGTCGATCAATATTATTATGGCAGTAATACTCGAAAGCAACTCGCGGGCGTTCAATACATTTTGGACACAGTTATCGTCGCACTCCGGGGGCATCCAGAGAGAAGGTAAATAAAAATTCTATTAAGAGATTTCCCTACGAAATGCCCTGAGTTGGGAAATATGAAAAATTTTACTTTGTGCACGAGAGTGAGTGAAAATCGAGTTTGAATAATAATTATTCTTCTGGGTGAATTTATCGGTCAGATTTATTTATGTGGAGACCGCATACTTCTGGAAATGGTGGCAACGACAAAATGAAGCGATCAGAGAAGAAGTCAGATCATTTATCAACGATGGGAGATTAGAAATTATTGGGGGAGGATGGAGCATGAACGACGAAGCTGTGACTCACTATCATTCGCTCGTCGATCAGTACACTTGGGGCTTTAGGTATGTATTTGAAAAAAACAACAATGCAGCAAATTATTCATAATGCTTGATTTTTTTTTCCCTCCGTACTAGAAAAAATGTTAAAAATCACAAATTTCTTTATTTTCCTCCTGCTGTGACTTATCGTCTGTTCCTATGCTTTGATCACAGGCGTCTGAACGACACTCTAGGGGAGTGTGCTCGACCAAAGATAGGATGGCAAATCGATCCTTTTGGTCATTCGAGGGAGCAAGCTTCGATGTTTGCTCAAATGGGATTCGATGGCATGTTGTTTGGCCGTTTGGATTATCAGGACAAAAAGACTCGACTCGCTAACAAGTCGGCCGAGTTTGTGTGGAAAGCTAGTCCAAGCTTGGGTAAAGTTTATTTCAACTGAACAAACAATCAATTCTATCAATTCTCTATTAGCTGAGTTGTTCATTAATGAATGAATTAACGAATTAATTCAATAATGACTAAAGTTATGAATTAATCAATTAAATAACGTATGAATAACTTAATTATCAAATGAATTAATGAATTTATTTATTTATTTATCAATGAATGATCTCTCAATGCACTTAACAGGAAGCGCAGCGAATCTATTCACCGTTGCAATGTACAACACTTATTCGCCACCACCTGGATTTTGTTTCGATGTGCTTTGCTCTGATGACCCGATGATCGATGATCCCGAAAGCCCGGAGTACAATATTGATACTCGCGTGAGTAAAAATACGAATATAATTTTTATTTTTAATTGCAGAATATTCGATCGAATAAGTCTTACCATTTTTCTTTCTATACTGTTTACTTTTTTGGTCGAATGCGTGAAGTAATTATGAAAATTCCTTCCGGATTGCTGATACGATTTCTATTATTCTCAGATTGAAAGAAATTCAACCTTATTGTATGCACAGGCTCGAAAATCGCAGCAGCCTTTTGATCAAGCGTCGAGGAATATTATTGTCAATCTTAAATAATACAAACTGTCAAGCATCAGAGTAATTTGAATCCGTAATACGTTGGATGGGTGGCACAGAATTTTATTTACCAAATGAACGTTTTTCGCGCACTCAATGATATTCGAAACTAACGGATTATTTTTTATGCAACAGGTGAACGAATTTATTAACTTTACGGACAAACAAGCAAAGTACTTTCGAACGAATAACATAATAGTAACAATGGGAGGAGACTTTACGTACCAGCAAGCTCAAATGTCGTTCACGAATCTTGACAAGTTGATAAGGTACACAAAAATAACAAAATTTTGGCTGAATTCAGTTTCCGTCCGCTGTGTAGTTTCTTCACGTAGTTGCTTTATTATTTTTTGCACTTTTGAACAATGGTTATACATAACCTGCCACCCATTAGCACTTATCCGAGATTCAAAATACATATCGATAAATATTCAGTATTTTAAATAATCTCTTCGACTTTATTATGCAATTACGATTGTCACTCCATTCGATAACATTCATGAGCTTCGTCGTGATAAAATCGTATCGCTTAACGCAGGTGGAGCTGTTTCGTGCTTTTTGCCAAGTACAGTCACGACATTACGCCACTAATAACATTATTATCACAATGGGCGAAGATTTTAATTATCAAGACGCAGAGATGTGGTTTGTTAACTTGGATAAGCTGATTAGGTGAGCATATGGGTGTGCTCGTTATTTTCAACGTTATTCGATGGTTTGATTGGGCAAAAAAATCTTGATTTTTTTTTACCCTTATAAATTTGATTCGTAACTTGATTATGCATGCAAATTTTGTCACAATAAGTTTTTCCATCAATTATATTTCCCCCAAATATGATTTACGTTTTTTTCAAATTCGAAAATTGTCGAAAATTTTGCAGATACACAAACGAACTCCATGGCACCGAATTGAATGTTTTTTATTCAACCCCGTCGTGTTATCTGAAGTCATTGAATGATCTTAACATCTCATGGCCCACGAAATCTGACGATTTCTTCCCGTACGCCAGCGATCCTCACTCTTACTGGACTGGCTATTTTTCCTCCAGACCTACTCTCAAATTTTTCGAAAGGATGGGAAACAATCTTCTGCAAGTACGTGATATTCACTTTTTTTACAAACCACAAAAAAATATCGATGATCGTCATCATTTATTCGGTCTTTAGTTTTAAGAATCTGAAAATCTTCGTACAGACGAAATTCACTTCGAATTACTTCATTTTATTCTAGTGCAAAAGATTTTTCGAAAAAAATTTCATCGTCAATGCGATGATGATTTCAGGTTTTATTTCCTTCATTATTGAGTTATTATTTTATTTATTTGTTAATTTCAGATTGTAAAACAATTGGCAGTCCTGACGGAAATCAATTCGGAAGACACAAAGATCGATCACTTCCGCGAAGCCATGGGCATAATGCAACATCACGACGCAGTGACCGGAACCGAGAAGCAACACGTTGCTAACGATTATGCAAGAATTTTGCATACGAGCATGAGCCATGGCGCTGAAATTGTATCCGAAGCTCTTGGGTAATTTCCGAATTGACAATATGAAAAATAAAACAAATTTTATTTGAATCTCATGTGAATTGTCTGAATTTTGACAAAAATTCTTTCGACAGGAAATGGGCTACCAAAGATGAGAATCAAGACACCAAGGTTTTGCCGAAATTTCAATCTTGTTTGCTCCTCAACATCAGCTCTTGCCAAGCAACCGAAGAAAACAACAATTTCGTTGTCACAATTTACAATCCTATGAGTCAGACTGCTATGCCATACGTCAGAATACCAGTCCAAGGAAAAGCTTACAGCGTCAAAAATCCAGATGGTAAAAGAAAAAGATTTAAAAAATGTCTTGTTTTTTTTTTATTTATAAAAATATTAATTTTTACCGAATTTTTTTTGTGAAAATGAATTGTTATTTGTCACGTGCAAACACGGATGATACATTTTTTTCTATTTTTCTCATTGAGCTTCGAAAATTCAAAGTTTTCTACGGGAAGTATTTTCGATATCTAATCAAATCGATTCAATTCAAATCTGCTTAGGCATCGAAATGCCAACCCAGATCGTACCGATCCCTACTCCGGTGCGAAAAATTGCTGGAAGAGTGAGTAAAGCTACGAACGAATTGGTATTCCGTGCTGATCCGATTGGAGCCTTGGGTTATCGATCGTTTTTCGTGAGTGAAAAACCGAGCGTCGTTGAGATCAACCAACAGGAATCAGCGGTGGAAATTTCATCGATCGGTGGAGAGGTACGTTTTTGAAATTTATCTATTGCCTCGCCTTTTTTCGTTCAATCAGTGAAAAAATGTTGACTGCGGGAATGACTATGGATTGAGAATGAAAAATAATTGCTTACAGTTGTACGATATAACGGTGAATGACATAGGCAACGTTGAGGTTGTGTGGAAGGACAGAAAAGGATTGAAACTGGAGCAATCGTTCCATTATTACGAAGGAGCTGAAGGCAATAACGAAGTTTTCGAAAATCGATCATCCGGTGCTTATATCTTCAGACCCAAAAGTCCAACTTCGAGGGACGTCCAACATGTGATATCGAAAAACTTTTACAAGGGTATAAACCTTGGCTATATTTTATCTCGGAGCACCCATCAGACTAATCAAATTTTCGAACCGATACATTTCCAAAAATTGACTTTTAAACTTTGACTCAAATCAGATGATTAATTATAAAAGATTAATTATTTTTTCGCAGGGATAAATTCGACAAAATTCGACTATTTATCTTTGGCGATCGATTCCAAACAGTTCGAAATACTTGTTTTGTAATTTCCAACTTTTTTCGTCACGATTGAAATGGAGAAATTAATTGAACCCGCATTTTGTTCAGGTCCTCTGGTGGAAGAATTGCATCTCTCTGTTAACGACTGGATCAGCCAAATAGTTCGAATTTACAATGGTCTGGATAGGATTGAGTTCGATTGGATGGTTGGACCAATTCCAACAGATTTGTGAGTGGATTTTACCAGCCCCAAATTTTTCTAGTCAATCATTTTAACTTTTTAGTAAAAAAAAAATATTCACACTGTGTCTTTAAGGGACAAAATTGGAAAAGAAATAATAACGAAGTATTCGAGCAATTTGGTATCGAAGGGAACGTTTTACACGGACAGCAACGCCCGAGAAATGCTCGAACGCAAGAAGGATTATCGTCCATCCTGGAATCTCGAACTGGAGGAGCCGATCTCTGGAAATTATTATCCAATAACGTCAAAAATATATTTGAAAGATGATGATAGAAAACTTAGGCTCAGTGTGTTGGTTGACCGAGCCCAAGGCGGCTCGAGCTTGCAAGATGGAGAAATTGAATTGATGGTAATTATTGCCAATCTCCATTTTTTTCACGACGAAATTATTTGTTTTCTAATTTTCCAAATATTCTCTGTGTAAAATATTGATTTCAGGTCCACAGGAGATTGCTTAAGGACGACGCTTTTGGTGTCGGTGAAGCTCTGAACGAAACAGCTTTCGGCGAAGGCCTCATTGCCCGGGGACAACATTACGTTTTTGGTAGCGACTTGGATGATCTCGATGCATCAGCTCTCAGGGAAAAATTAACGACAGTGGAATTAGCTTTGCGACCCTGGACCCTCGTAACACCAGCGAACGACGTCACCTTCGACGAATGGCGAAGCAAAAACAATATGCAGGTACGCATTTTTAAAATTATTTGATATTTTCGAGGTGCCTGCATTTAAAAAAAAAAAAAATTTTGTACATTTTGCGTTGAGAATTAATTTTTCTTCGCATAGGGCATTGGTCTCGGTAAAAAACTGCCACCAAACGTGCAAATCCTGACGCTCGAACCCTGGAAGGGAGACAGTATATTGTTGAGACTCGAGCACATATTTGAAGTAAACGAAGCGGGGACACTTTCGGAGCCGGTTGTAATCAACGTTCAGGTGCGTATCGAATTATTTATCGCCAAAATTTTGTCATTCCTCCATCAATCGTGAATATCTGTGTACAAACATGATGTCCGAGTTTTTATCGTCCCAAAAATTCATGTGCAGTATTCGTTCGCAATAATAACACAACCATATTTTTCGACATCGACAAATCCAACCGAATGAATATCAAAATATTTGCCTTGTCGGTCTAATAATGCAAACTCCGATACACCAATGGATTGTATTTTTTTTTCGAAATTGTGAAGCTTTTCGATTTTTCTGAAAAATTGGGCTCTTCTCTATTTTATTCGCAGAAGTAATCACCTCATTATCTTTTATTTTTCTGCCTTCAATGATTCGCAAAATTGATTTAATTTACTGACACGAATAATCACTCGTTCTTCCATAATATCGATAAAAGTTTGTGATGGCAAAAAGTAGATAAAGTATTGGACAGTGAAAAATGTCCTCTGCCCGAATAATTGAAATGGAAAAATTGTTTTGGCGTTGAAAACGATTTATCGTAGAAATAAATTTGATTTTTCTTAACTGTATTTACACCAGGACTTGTTTGCACCGTTCACGATTCTTTCAATACACGAAACGACTCTTGGAGGGAATCAATGGATCGAGGACGTGAAGAAACTCAAATGGTATCCGGAATCGAATGATATCGATAGGGATTTATTCGGAAACCACACGTCACCGGTATCGGTCAACGACTCGGAGATAAACGTTCTAATGAAGCCAATGGAAATCAGAACGTTCATCATCAAAGTCGCTCGAAAATGAAAGGCTTTATTGAAAAGCCGATAACTGTCAAAAATTAAAAAAAGATATAATTTTTTTTACGTGAAAATATTTTGCGAGATTATTTTTGACACTCGCCAACTTGTCGTTGAGAATGAAAGAAAAAAGGACAAGTTTTCTGATTTGTAGATATGGAAACTGTGTTATTTGTAATCAAAATAGAAAAATAATATTTTTTCAAAGAGTAGCCTGCGTGTCGATGTTTCAACATTGGAAAAATCTTGAAAAAATAAACGAGATGAAATTTTTTTCTTAATTTTTGTTATCCGGTTTGGAATTACTGGGAAAATCAATCGTAAAGCATTTTTTGACCAAAGTCGAGGCTTTGTTTTGGTCGTAACAAAGTCGCAAAGTTTCATTGGAAATGTTTCTCTAGTCGACGCTGCGGTTACAAGTGAATAAAAGAAACAAAAGAGGCCGATCACCGTCGATTCTTTTGTTCCCATTTGTTTCGTAACCAACAAAAAATCGTGACAAGTCTATTCCGTCCGGATCAACGAACGAAACCGATTGTGTGTTGGAGAAAGCAGAAAAAATATTCAATTCGGGAAAAAGAGATATTGACAAAATAGAAAAATGTCGAAATCTGCGTATTTGGAAGAAGACTCATCTTGGGCTCAAACTTTTTTCACTGTGACTCCCCAAGACGATGGATTCCTTCGTGAAATTGAAGATACCGTAGAGGTTTCTGGAAAGGCCGATGTTGGGTTGAATTTGGATTCATGGAACATTGTGTTTCGACGTCCTCTTAGCGATGCGACGACCAAAGATTTCATCGATCTCAGAGAATTGGAGAAACCCGAATTTACCGCTACCGAATGTCAAACGTATTTACAGGGCGTCCCTAAAGTCGATTTACCTCTGGCTTATCGAGACGAAGCAACACAAACTCTTTACATGGGGAAAGATGAAAAAGCTCCGTTCGAAAAAGCATTCGATAACACAATCAGTAAGTTTTCAAACTTTTCTTATAAAAATCAATAAAAAAAAAAAAAGATTTCTGCTAATATTGAATTTTATTCATTTTCTCAACTTATCTCATTTTTACGACGTGAGCATAATTTTTAGTCATTTTTATTGAAAAACTCTCGGAGATAATATTTTCCAGTATCTGAAAATATTACAAATGGTTATTCGACTCGTCGGGTGCATACCGGGTTGTTGCGGAGACAAAAATGTTTCGTCAGCGATTGCTTGGCATTTGAGTTTCGTTTTTGTCAAAAAATAGATTTAGGGTCCTTTGGACAATAAAAAAAAAAAAAAAGTAAAAATTTTCATGCTTGATTTTGACTGACCTGAACGGCTTGGGCGCTGCCCAAAATTTCAGATGTCCTGAACGAGAAGCCACTGCCCCTATGGAAAAGAAGTAAGCAGGTTCAAACGAAAATAACGGTCACGAACGAAGCTTCTTTGGACGAAATTATAAAGGATTTAGAAACGGATGGCAGCGGTGCAGATCACAGTGAATCTGAGGCGATGATTTCGGCAGCTGCGATTGAGTGTGCGGATGCAATGAATTTTTTAGTTGACAGAGCTCTGTGGATGGCGGAGCCGGTGGTACCATCAAAGATCCAAACGAAGGAAGCGGAAGTATCAACAACGATAAAATTCAATCACGCGTCGCAAAAACTGACGGTCGAGCACGAAGTCCAAACGGATCTGACTTGCGAGCCAAGATTCTCAGATTCCATGATGTTGTTAAAGTACTACAACAGGCCTAGAGTCAGTTTGGAGCAGAGCATCGAACCAGATTCAGAAAAAAATGTGGAAATGCAAGATTTCGATGGTCGAAGTACGGAAACTCATTCAAAAAGAGGAAACAATGATGAGGTAACAGATTTTGGTCCACCCGACGTAGAAGCAAACTTGGAAGAATCAGCCCATTCAAATGTACCGTCCCCGGAAGATTTTCGTAGAGACGTTTCTCTACTAGAACAAGGACGAGAAGAGACAAAGAAACAAACTGACGATGACCCGGTAGCTCAATATTTTTCAGACGCGAATGGCATTGCGGAATCAAGAAGGGACGAACGAAATCGGAGAATTTCGAATGGTGAAGTCGAGCCACCAGCAGAGAACGACTCGCCTGACTCCGAGACGGAGCAAAGCATGTACGACGAATTTTCCCAAAGGCCGCCATATTGGAGAGTCCCGCAAAAAACCGAAGAGATTTTACTGACCGAGGAGGCTTCCTACGTCTCGAGAAACCTTGACGAAGCTGCTGGGAATCAGTATCTGAATCGAGCATGTCCATCACGTACAGCGTTCCGAAACCGTCCCAGAGCAAACAACGTTTCGATGCGTAGCCAAATCTCACACGAAAAAAGTTCATCCTCCTTACACTCGGTGACAGGCCACCGAACGTGTAGGAATTTTCGTGAACGAGAGTTGCCAGCTGGTGATGAAAAAGCTTTGCAAACGTTGAAGCACACCTTTTGCACGCAGGATCGCAAAGACGACGTCACGACGTCAAGATATTCAAGTTACTGCGCAAGGAGAATATCATATCAGTGACTTTGAGCAGTGTTTCTTTGACTTTACCTGAGCGTTTTTTCTGTTAAGATTTGGACAAGGAAAAACTCGGTACGCAGGCTCGTTTTTGAAAAAAAATTGAATTTTCCCACGATACAATAAAATCGCACGAATTATAATCCCGAAATATTGTCACACGTTCGATAACTCATTCGCGTTGATTAAAATTGCGTAATTTTTCGGCAAACAAAATTCGAAGATCAACTCGAATTTGAATCGACGTCGCTGAAACATTTTTTGTAGAATAATTAAACAAAGAGTCCGTTGTCGCAATAATTTTTTTATTGTCTGAAAAACCCTCAAGTCAAAGTACACGAACATGTGTTTTTCGAACTCTTTCTATAATGGCAATGAAACGTACGCAGTGCGATTTACTCGACGCGATGTGTGGAAGAGAAAAAAGTTATTTTCATTGTTTAATAGAATTTACCGCTTTTTTCCTAGCCAAGTAAATGCAAAACTGCCGAGAGGCTCTTTTTTCTCTTGTCGACCATCAGTACAGAATATCCAGCATTTTTCCTCCCAGAAAAACTAGCAAAATGTAAAATAGTTGGACGGAAAATCAAATCCATTTATTTTTCATTTTATTGTCCGAGTTTATAAAATTCGGGAGGATTTATCTTCCCTAACGTCAAGCTCTCGGTTTTCCCTACTTCGTTTGGATTCAATTCATCCTTTCTCTTTCATTCTGCAGGAAAAAACTAATGACTAAAAAATAAATGTATCATTTGTTCCGTCGGTGCGTTGTTATAGTTTGTGAGACTTTGTATTACTTAATAAATACTTAAAAAATAGAGATTTGCGATGATGATTGATAATGAGAAAACTTTTTTCACTCTTGCGATTGTTCCGAACAGAAACGGGGTCTTCAAGGTGAGGGATCAGTCGCCATCTCGCTACTGTGAGTGCGAGGGATATATGCGCAATTTTCGAAATTGCATATTTTCGACTCGACTTGACCAATTCAAAAAAACTCCAGTCAGCGGATTTTCGCCATCGTCTCGCAACCGCTTACTGAACTTTTTCGTGATCAGTCAAACGACATCGAATGAATTCAACTTCTGAAATTTGAGGTGATGTTCAGTGACTGATTCATCACCTTGAGGTTATTATCCCGTCAATGTTTCAAGAATATGACACGATGAAGAAACTAGCGTTTTATGTAGTTGATTCATTCATCATTCCGATGATGGTTTCTTTGAAAGTGGTTGATGTATTGCTTTATAAGTTCCAACTTCTCAATTGCTGTGGGCGTATTCGATGGAAATTGATAAAAAAATTACTCTAAGTTGGAGGAGTTGAAAAAAATGAGGGAAATCTAATGAAAATGTGACTTACGATGAAGTTTTGGCAAAAATATCTGTTTGGCATTGAGTTTTGTTTGACAGAGGGCGATTAAAAAGTATGAGGAAATGGTAAAGTCCCTGATATTCTAGGATCGCATTATTATTTCTCTAACTCGCAAAACACCGAATACGACATTGATTTTTCTTTTTGTACTTAATTATAATTATTCAGCCTCCTCTGTGTTCTAATAATCTATGTATCTCGCAAGATCACAATAAATTCTGCCTGAGTCTGACGATCAATTGACTGAATCGATTCATTTAATCAATCCGAACCACCAGGGTTGCAGGAATTTTTTGCAACAACGATTAATCGATTACTCGTGTCACTGGATCCTCAATAGTCTCGTGGATTTTCTGTTTTTCTTGTAAATTGCTATCTCAACTCTTAAAGTCGCTCGTTCTCTTCTGCTTCGTCCTCCGTAGCAGTCGCTTTTGCAGTTACTTCGTTCATTTGCTTCTCTTCTTCCGAAATATTGGCCACTTTCTTAACTTGGTTGTAGTCGTTCCACGGCTGAATATCGGCCGAACCGAACAGCCAAAACAGTATCGTTGCGGAGAAGAATACTGCTGCTGAGATCCAGAACATTGGACGCCATTCTTCGACACCATTCTGCAGTTGACATATTCAAAATAAATTGAAACATTCAAAATTAAAATTCTTTACAAAATAGAGAAAAATTAAAATACAAAAAAAAAAACATTTTCACTTGTATCTCTTCGCAATTTACTGACAGCATTGGAAAGTTAAAATTGGCGTTCAACTGGCTGAAACCCCAAGGAGAAAGTTGTCGTTCAAAAATTTACAAACGTTTGAAATTATTTCAACATTTTGTTGCGAATTGAAATTTTGAATTTTGAATCGCTCGGCTGAACAAAAAATTGGCAGATTTGAAAAGTGTCTTTAGAAATTAACCGAAAATTCTTAGTTTTTGGAAGAAAGGAACAAATTTTACCCTGTCGACGGTCAGGGCGCCGATTATCGCCGGAATTATGACTCCGGAAAAGCTGCCGAAAGTATTCATTACTCCATAAAGGGATCCGGCATAATTAGGCGCTAGATCTTGATGGTTTTGTAAACTGGTTTGACAGGCAGCTCCATTCATGGCTAATGCTAAGTTGAGCATAATTATTGCGCTGGTTGCATCACAACCGACGTAAGTCATAACGATCAAAGCAGCGCCAGGTCCAACGTGAGCTGTGAGAGAAACAGAAATATTGTACATTTTTTTCAAAAGATAAAACCTCCAGAATCCCCGAAGAATTTGAAAAAAAAATTGACATCGAGTTCACACAGTTCTTAAAACAGTTAGTTACAGTGTGCTGTGCACACTTTAGTCTCATTAATAAACTCACAGAAAATCATGAATGTTTTTCTTATCCATTGGACCGTGAGGATTTGATTTCTTCTCACGTAGTCACCAGCAGCCGCGAACAAAACTCCAGCGCCAAGACGCGCGATGTAAGGCAAGCCTGTAAGGAATCCGCCCTGGGAAAAACAGAAAATTCAACGTTTCAATTGCACGACGACGTTTTCCAAATCGTTGTGTTTCGTTATATACGCATTTTTTGTTTTTTTGTTTGTTTGTTTGTTTACAAACGATTTTTGTAATAAATTATCCATAATTTATTTCCTTGGATTTTTTTTCACGATATCGAAAATTACACATGCCGAAGAATCGGTGATGGTCTGTTAGGGTCAAAGCGACCCAGAGTGCACTCGAAGGGTTTAAATAAATTCAACGTTTTAATTATTCACATAATTAAGTTTTCTATAGACTCGTAATATTTATAAATTTACATACCGAGGTCATGTTGAATCCTAATACTTCCAAAGTGTATTTCGGTCCATTGGTCGCGATGAAGTAGATTCCCCACATGTTAGCGAAATGAGCCCAAAGAAGAACGAGGAATGGTGGCGAAGTTGCGAGTGCTGCGAACGGCAGTTTTGCCTGTGAACGATATCGAAATAAAATGATCGTAATCGCCATAGCGATGTATAAAAATGAAATGGCGTTAAAATGAAAAGTAAATAAATTTTTTTTTGTATCGATTAAAACAAGGTGCTTAAGGTGCAAGAGCTCAAATCTTCCTATATGAGGAAGCTATCTTTTTTATTTCGCTTTTGAATCTTCATTTAGGGGGAAGCTATATTTTTTTTCATTTTTCTCTTCACTTTCTAGAAAAGTGGTCAAAATTACATAATTTAAATGAAAACATAGGAGGAAAAGCTGCAAATTAAAATTTGCAAATTGCTTCCTCAAGGTGCTCAAGATGCACGAGCTCAAAGCTTCCTCTATGAGGAAGCAAAACAACAATGATCGATCTAGAATTGAAAATATGAATCTTGACCTTTTGCTTGGACACAGTAGATCCAATTTTTTCTTTGATGTACGCTTTCTCCTGGTCGGTTATCGTCGGATGTACGTCGGGCGTATCGTAAGCGAGGAAGAACCATAAAGCGTAAAATACGAGCATAAGGCCGCTGGTTACGTAAAAGGCAGATTTCCATCCATACGCGCTAATAACCCAGCCGCAGAGGGTGAGTGTGACGAAAGTTCCGAAGGGGCCACCTTGCATGGTCCACACAAACATGCCTTTTTCGCTGGGCGGTACCCACCGGGCGATCATTGCGTGCAAAGCTGGATAGACTGCACTCTTGAAAAAAGACAAAATAAGGATGAATATGAATTTATTAAGAAATCGAGATTCACAGCGTGGAGAAGGAAAATGTAACGGTTGGGCAAGCGAAGCATGGAGTTTGGAAAACTTACCCCAAAGAAACCCATGACGAAACGAAGCGCAAATACGAAGATATAGTGAACTCCGGCAGCCCATGGCATCAGAAGATTTAACAGTGCGGGGATTAATGTCGCGAATCTATACACCGTACAGGGACACATTTTGTTAGTTCTAGAGACACGTGTGGATTCTTAGGGAACGTAAAAAAAATGTGTGCGGCTACTCTACAGGAAAAACTATTAATTTACGTATTACTTATTCTAGTTAATCGGGAATAATGTGAGACACGATTAAACAGTGAATTATTCGTCATCTAAGCTTTCTCACTGAGGCTTAAGATCATTGAAAAACGGAGAGAACCAATTTCAAGAGAGTTATATTTATATTTTTATTTTTTTGTCATCGAATCCAATGCCTGGGAAAAAACTTGGAAACTAAATCCCAATAAATCTCTTTTCTCCTCTAATATTCGTTGTCACTATTTTTTCTCCTCTGTTTAATTTGCCTCATGTACTTACGCGACGACTTTGGCACCTCCATATTTTTCGGCAAGCATACCAGCAGGGACGCTCGACGGTAACGTTCCGTAGAAATATGCTGATAAAAGGGCCCCCACGATGGGCTGACTCCACTCGAAACGTTCTCCATACTAGAATTCAAACATTTTTTAATATCGTACCCAAGGAAAAAAATGAAAAATAAATTCATTTGAATAGCATATTTATTTGGTTTAAAAAAACACCGAAATTTTTCACTTTGTGGTTATTTAGTTTTGTAACGAGATTATGAAAATTGTCAACAAATGGAAAGCAAATTATTAAATTTCATATGATTTTTGAAAAATCGACTTGTTGAGGGAATTTTTCCGGGGAAAGCTTTTCGTCTCTTCGACATTACATAATGCGTAACGGAAAAAAAAAGATCTCTCAAAGATATTCTACGATAATGCACGAAAGCCTTGGACCACATGACAGTGGGCGCGAGTCGAATTCCAATTGTCGTTCAATGTCTGGTATACATATACATATGGAGAGCTTCGTGACTCCTTGAATATTTATTATTTTATTTTCAGCGAGACTATACGCTATTGCAGTGATCGACTTGCTCAGATTCTGCTAGCCAAACATAGACTCGATAATTTTATTTCGATGCTTTTCGTTTTATCTTTCTCGCAATAAATCTTCGACACCTACTCATTGAATGCCGAATTTATTGACTCGAACAAGTTTGAAAATATCTTTTTATATTTTTTATCATTCTTGCGTTATGCTCTTGAGAGCGTTCTATCACCTTTATCCGCAGTTTGTTGTTCCTGTCAGAACTGTCAATTTGCACAATGGTCAAGGGAAATCGCGAAAAAACCGGCCGATACCGGGAGCTTTTTTTAAAATTCATTTCCAGTTTACGAAGAAGAAACCCATGGGGTAAATATTTGACCCACCGTGCAGTTTTTTTCAAACGTAGGAAAATAGACAGTCAAGGGGTTTCACTGTCACGAATATGAAATGGAGTACTTACGTCCTCGATCACTCTGGTACCGTTGAGAGTCGAGTTGAGGGAGTGATCGTGATGAACACAGGCATCGGACATTCTGGATTTATTGGAGGACGTGCTGACCATAGCAACAATCGTTATGGACATGTTGGTTCGTATGACGTAGGAAAACATACAAGCCAGAAACATGAGGGCTCCAAGGATACCTCGACGAGGTATCCTCTCTGAAAAAACAAACGACTATTATTCAGGCCCATGAGAAAAAACAAATTTATCAGTTAATTCGTACGGAGGCTCGTTCCACTTGTTGGAATTGAGATCGTCATGCACCATTCCTAAAATAAAGGTATTTTTGACCTCAATTTTTAACAAGTACGAATGATCTCTATGGACTGTGCATTGCAAATATTGACTCGGAGCATTAATCGTTCGAAAAATACTGAATCTGTGCTGAGTGAATGTCGTAACTGCTCGTGGCGTCCACTCGAAAGTTAGCTTCGCGAATTCACACTTTTTATTTCACATTTTGCAAAAGGACCAGGCCCCAAACTTAGCACAAAGTCTTGAATTAATTCCATGGGGGAAAAAAAAATGTATCATCTTTTTTAGCATTTTCACGTTCGGCCAAACATGGAAAAATATTTCAATGCGTTTTGCCATGGAAACGATACTCGAAGCACTCGGAACGGAGCAAGGCTTTTCAAACGATGGAGAAACATCGAAACACGAATCAGGACACTTATCGAAGAGTTTCATTGTTGAACATTATTGTATAGGTGATTACTGTTAAACTCAAATGGCGATGTCAAGAATCGCATTCCATTCGTGAGAATATTCCTCGGGGCAATTGGGACCGGCATATCTTCAATTGATCCAAATAGGGGCGTGTATTTGAGACTCAATTTAAGTTAATGAATAAAAATAGGACCGAAAGGGGTCACTGAATGACACTGCGATTCAACGTTTCGAGGGATTTAATTCGACTACGGAATATCGGAATAAAGCTTGAGTGTCGACGACATTTAAAATTTCAATAAACGGCGGGAGAAAAGAATGCAAAGGATATATTTACACATGAAATTTATGAGTTTGAACACCGAATTCTCTTCTGACGAACGCAAAACCGATGGCGATAAGATTTCAGCCCAAAAAAAATGAGGAAATAAATCTTTTGATCGTTAATAACGACCATGTGAGATCTGACAGGATGAAAAATGTTGACGTCTTAACAATTAAAGAAAAATAAACATAATTTCCAAATAAAACGTCGCGCAACTTTTATTATTCACGATTAAGTCAATATTTTTGCCGATTAATAGAGAACTCTTATTTCGCAATGAGTACTGAGATCTCCAGATTAAAAAATCGCAAAGTACTTTCGTACGTGCAAGAAAAAAAAAGTTAAAATTCGGTTTCTCCTCCATCAGGAGCCCCGTCCGGTAAACGATCAATATTTTTTTAATGGAAAATGAAAACAGTTTTCGTTTTTCATTATAAATTAGCGATAACATGAGCCACACGGTCCACAATCGTTGCACGGGTTTTCAGTGTCAAACAGACAAAAGTACAAGACAATACGAAGTACAATCGACCGGAGCATTAAGAATTGTTTCACTTCATAAACTTCTGGTGTACTCATCTGAATAAATTACAAGCTTTGGGGTTCGTTTCTAGTTTATTGTCCAATAATCTTAATTACAATGATTTTGTGAGGCGTCCCTAATGATAGTCATTGATTCTGATTCCATTTTTTTATGCATATCTTCCGAAATTTTCGTCAATATTGAATAATGCACAAAACTGTTGGCAATTATTTTCGTCGTTGGCATCGTAAATTTCAAATTCTACCCATAATGAGATTCTTCGGTTTCGTCTGGAATTTTTACAACACTTTTCCCGTGGAAATTGGCTCTTTAAGTTCGAGGGATTATTTATGACCCGTGAAATATGAAGAAAGCTTGAAAATCTTTTATTGGTAACGAGACACCCAGAGAACCGAGTGATTTACATTTTTAAGCTTCAAATTTGATTTAGAATTCAGTGATTTTTGAGTAACGATCACGAATTTTTTATATCACGATTTGATGAATTTTTCAGTATCGATAAGAAATTACCATCGATCTTTTCTTTCTCTGAATTTATCGCTGCTCCCAGAACCATCTTTCGGATTCGACGACAAAATGTCTCATAAATAAGTGAATCGTTAAGTAAATTAATGATTCAAAGTGATCGAGTGATTGTTATGCAAATTTGACTGGATCTATTTTACAGATGAATTCGAATTCATTTTGGGAGCGAATTCTGCCGCATCAGTGATTTTTTTTTTTTTTTATCTATTACGTTATGTAAGCAGTCGTGTCTCATCATCGGAGTATATCACATATATCATCGTTTTATCATTTTATTCCCTCGAGTGTACTTGAGATAGCACGAACAAGCATCGGATATTTGAATGGACAAAATCCCCTTAACTTCCGTTACTTAGTGGCGGGAAAAATAATTCAAATGATAATTAATTAATTATAAGAATTAAATAAATTAGAATATTAAAATTTTCAATAAAAATCCATATAAATGGATGGATAACGAAGAAATATTATTATCGATCGACATTTTGGAAAATTAGGTTTTCAAAAATTCAATAAATATGAATGAATAGCGAAAAGATGTCGATTCCGATCGACGATTTTGTAAATTCGAAGAATCAGCAATTTTCAACATTGAAAAAAAAGATCGGATCAATTTTTTATTGATCTCCGATCTCCGAAGCGATCATTTGGGTCGAGCTAAAAGAAATAAATTCGCCTCATATCAATCAGGCATAAAGTTTGTTCGGATTCGATCGAGATTTTCATGGAGAATAAAGTTGTGAAATATCCCAAAAGATGGCGAATGTTGGCAGGCAACAATGGTCATGATGAGCCAACCGGGAAAAGAGTTTAACCGACCGGAAACGTTTCGCGGTTTTTTTCTTATTGTCGCGAACCTTGATCGATTCATTTACATAAGTGCCTCGTTTGTTTACGCCAATGAACCGGATAACGAAGTGTATTGCATGTTGGAATAGATGCGACGATATCGTTGCTCTGAATTCATTACTTTCGAGTCTTCATTCCAGGCTCCGAAACTTTTGTATATTTACGAGAATAATCTATTTACGTATTGCATACGAGCCAGTTCGACAACCGTGTAAATTCTGTGAGTCAGAATAGGCAATTAAGTCGGATGACTCGTGTTCGTAGTGAAATATTAATTCGCTTTTAATTTGCAAAATTTAAAAAAATTCATGCAAAGATAACGACGGTGTTTGCAAATTTGGCCACGCCGAAAATTTCTGCGGCAAGTTTGAAATCGACGGAGTCGAAAAGTCGAGTAACTCGGAGCCGGCGAGTCTTTTTTCGTACTACGTCGAAGTATTTTTTTCAAGAGGGAACCGGAATTCACTGCTTCACAATTTTGTATGTGATTCCCGAAAAGTTACGTTGGATTCTGGTCCCGCACGCTATTTCTCACCCCAGCTCTTCGTGACGTTCTATCGACTCATGTTTACATTGAATTATCGTCACACTGACAAACTAAACTTGTTTGACCAACAAAATCCGCGGTTACCGGAGCATTATGTGCATTCCAATATTTATATTCCGTTTGACTTGATTTGTTGGTCGACACGAATATCGCTCGCGACGACAATCCGCACGGAGAATCGACCGGAAAATATTCAATCGAGAAACGACCTTGAGTTTTTGGCAGTGTTTCAGTGCAAAATGTGAATAAAAAAATTTAATAAATCTTTCACATTCTGCTCAGTGAAGGTTGAACGGCATTCAAGGTCATCGTTGGGTTCTATTCCGTAATGGTTATTTCTCGATTGTAATTCTGTCCGTGGGTTATTGTCCAATTACCATATTGCATTTTATTCGCCACACTTCGCTGACTCTGCCAATTAGTGTCCCCAGTGTATACCGTTCATCATAAAAAAAAATGAACGAAATAAATTAAAAAAAAAAAAAAAAAAAAAAAATTCTAAACAGACAAGTTTTCAGTAGGGGGAAGGAAATGTCAGATGTTTTCAACATTTTAGAGTTAAAATAAAAAATTGCGAACAAGACACTTTTTTGGGTTTTGTCATTCGCCTTCGACTTCGTTCCTGCTTGTACCAATTACAGAAAACTCTCAATTAGTACGAAATCAAGAAAATCCATTCAGGCGAAAATGAAAAAATTCCAAAAGTTTCAATTTTTCGATGAAAGTTGATTTTTTTTTGGCCTACCTCGAAATCTTCATGTCGTAGATGAAGAAAAAAAAGAATCATTTTCGACACAATAACTCAGTTTGTCATAGCCTTTCCATAGCCTCATACAAATCTGCAGACCTTCGATCTCACTAATAACTTGCGGCTGCTCACAAACCCAACCATAAAACAATATCCTACCATAGATGACCCGACCGAACTTACAGCTATATTCCTCAACTAATTATCCTCTGCAACGTCACAG